>CADCXT010003917.1:0-43110 GCA_902806775.1 Microtus agrestis | reverse complement strand
GCTTTCTAATTACTGTCATTAAGTTGGTGAGGGAGGCCTAGGCTAATTGACCCTAGACAGACCATGAAGCATGATAATGTATAGGACTGTTGAGTTGTGTGGGGACCTATCAGACTTTGTGACAACTGATAGGTCTTTCCTAGGACAGGATCTTAATCACTTACCAGGCCATGTATGTGCTCAGGATGTTTGATATCAGCTTGGCCCAAGACTGTGGGGTTTGCATGAAACCTGATATCTGGGTCACTCACCTGCCTGTGCTGGTCAGCAATGCATTAAGGAATAAAATATAATTTCCCTGTTGTAGTTGTTACAGGCTTGTTGCTGCTGCCTCTTGTGTGAGCCTTATTTCCCAGGGGGCAGGAGGTGAGAAGACACTGCAGCACAGACTCTGTGATATTACAATACAGAACCTCTTTATTGTAAAAAGGTCAGTTTTTTTTAAAAAAATAGGGTTTGGAAAATTAAGCTGCTGCATGTAGATTTCTGGTTGGTCCTTTTGCAACTGTCAGTTGTTGCTGGCATGTTGTGATTGGCTAGGAATGCGTTCATTAGTTACCTTGCTATTGGTCCTCTGACAGGTTGTCTTGGCCAATTTTGCTCATTCATCTGAGTTTTTATACACTTTCTTCTACTTGTGCTATTG
Source organism: Microtus agrestis (assembly GCA_902806775.1). Classification (NCBI taxonomy): domain Eukaryota; kingdom Metazoa; phylum Chordata; class Mammalia; order Rodentia; family Cricetidae; genus Microtus; species Microtus agrestis. The sequence continues at coordinate 42,464 of CADCXT010003917.1, read as the reverse complement.
CCTTGCCTCATCTCACCCTTTTTATTTTATCTTTATTGGACAACCTAGTGGAGTTATGGATTTGTATAACCCCACCTCATGGACTGCCCCCAACATTTTGGGCTGTGCCTGTCTTAGGCTTGCCTGCTGTATTTGACTATTAGTCCTTGAAAGGGATCCCTGAAAGGTCCCAAGAAGTCAGAAGCAAGGAGAGACTTTAAGTAGAATTAAGGCTTTAAATGGCATACTTTATTTATGTTAGCCAGCATGGACCACCTCCCTGGGAGGTTTTGGTCTAGCATGCTCCGTAGCCATTAACACCTGGAGTATTGCCTTGTTCACCTGCTGTTGTCAACAGCTTAGCTGTATGAGGTCTTTGGATGAGCCCTAGGGCAATCCCTATATAAATGGTCAGACTGTCCACATCTCCAGCAAGTATGGTCTGGTGGGGCATAATTGTCATTTTTGTCAAGTTTGGTGTTAACCAAGGCATTGATGGAAGCTGTGAGGGCTGAAATGGGCCCATTCTATGTGTCAAAATCTCAGGCAGCCTAGACTCACTTAGGAATATTTTCATTTTTAACAAGTATGATGACATTATAGATGACAGTGTTGAGCCCCTCCCAAGTTAGCCGTTTAGTGAGGATATCCTTGGTAGGGCAAGATGGGATGCAGTTTTCAACAGCATTGGTGACACAGGTCAAAAATTCAGGAAATGGTTCTGCAGCCTGCTGGACAAGATTACAGAAATACTTTTTTTAAAGATTTATTTATTATGCATACAATGTTCTGTTAACATATATACACCAGAAGAGGCACCAGATCTCATTACAGATGGCTGTGAGCCACTTTACACTGTCCTCTGTAGAAGGAACAGCAGGCTATGTCCTGCCACCCGGCTAGCTTTACACCTAAAATATTTATACGGAAACTGTATTCTTTTAAACACTGCTTGGCCCATTAGCTCTAGCCTCTTAATGGCTAATTCTCACATCTTGATTAACCCATTTCTAATAATCTGTGCAGCACCACGAGGGGATGGCTTAACAGGAAGGATCTTAACCTGCGTCCATCTTGGAGAGGAGAGCTATAGCGTCTGTCTCACTGCCTTCTTTCTCCCAGAATTCTGTTCTGTCTTCCCTGCCTACCTAATTTTCTGTCCTATCAAAGGGCCAAGGCAGTTTCTTTATTAAGCAATGAAAGTAACACATACACAGATGAATCTCCTCCATCAGTCCTCGGGTGTACAAAGTTTGAGGGCCTTGAAGGCTAGGTCAGACAATTATTGGAAATAGACATGTAAGCCAATCATGGATTGTGAGACTGGGTCAGTGTATTGTCCACTGGCAGTAAGCATGTCAAAGGTGACATTAAATACAAATTTCAAATTTGTATGGGCTTGGGTCTCTGCTGCATCAAACCCATTGGAGGAAAACTGAGGGGTCAAGAACAGCCTTTAACATGGAGTACCAATTGTCATGGGTTTGAAGCTGCATGGGCCATTGTCTGAGTACTTGCTTAAAGTAACAAGAATCAGGGTAGTATCTGTCACCCTCGCATGCCCCTGCATGGCTCCCAGCCTATTCCTGGCCCTGCTGCCGCTGGGAGAGCTCATAGATGACAAGGACAACATCGCTGGGGCCTCCAGACTCCACAGGGATGGGATGTACTCAGAAGCACTCAAGCATATCGAAAATGGACTAGAATCACAGATATTGGATCTGGCACTGACCCTCCTCATTCATTCATATTGTGACAAACACAGGTGCTTGGCCTTGCCCTGGGTGTTGAAAGTGAGGACATATTCATCACGTCTTGTCTCACTGTGACATATTAGGAAGACACCAAGGGAGCCAGTGCCTCCTTCCAGCACCACCTGGGCAGCCTTGAGTCGAGAGAGCATGCCATGGAACCAAGGATATCCTGAGATGATGTGGGAATGATTTCTTATTAATAAAGAAACTGCCTGACCCATTCGATAGGTCCACCCTTAGGTGGGTGGAGAAAACAGAACAGGATTCTGGGAGAAGGAAGCTGAGTAGGAGTCGCCATTATGTTCCCATGCCAGACAGACGCAGGCTAGAATCTTCCCCGGTAAGCACGCCTTGGGGTGTTACACACCTTATAAGAAATGGGCTAGTCCAGGTGCGAGAGTTAGCCGAGAAGAGCTAGCCTATGGGCCAGGCAGTGTTTAAAGGAATACAGTTTCCGTGTAATTATTTCGGGGCATAAGTAAGCCATGAGGGCGGCTGGGTGCTGGGGACGCAGGAGCCCGGCCGCCGCTCCTACAACAGAATGGCGCCCGATGTGATGGGCTAAATCCACTTAAAAACCTGAGAGAGCTTAATTTTAAACAGAGAAAAAACGGAGTTTAACACAGATTTTTGTTGTTTGTTGGTGGCGTGCTGTAGAGAGACTTAAATGCTGCATCATTTTAAAGCGTGGCTTTCTGGGTTGTGCCGCCATTAACTACCATAATTACTGTGATAACAGCGCACTCACGGTTTCGACCGGCCGAACACAGGCCGCACCGTATTACCCCTACATGATGCAACTTAGGCTTTTAAGAACTGCTCCTGGACATTAAAAAATTACAGATTCACAATAAAACAGATTCAGACAGACCACTAAATGGATCACAATGTTGGATGAATGTACATAGGCTTGACAGAGAGAAAAAAATTATAGAGAGAAATAATAAAGTTAATGCCCTTAAAAAAGGGGGGGTAAGGTCTTTAAAGAGACAGAATACAGATAGTTATAGGTTAAGAGAAATAAAGTAAAAATAAGCCATGTAAAAATGGAAAATTCACAGCGAGTCTGGATTATGTACATTGTGTTTTCTTTAAAATTTTTGACTGTAAAGGAGCTAAATACAGAGAGTCATTTCATTATATGGGCTGCCAAGTGGAACCAGAATGGATATCATGAGGGTATGACTTCAGAATTTGGGTCTAAGGATATGATGCTTTGGAAAGGGTCTTCTTTTGTTTTCACAGAGGATGAGACCCTGTGGATTTCTTCTATTCCAATTTGGTATGATAGACCACGCCCTCCTGAAAGGTTGCTGTGAACACCCTCAAAAAATTACTTCACTCAACTGCCAACTGAGATGACCCTGGCACACAGGTTACACCATAAAAGATCTGATTAACAACGCCCCCATTCAGCAGGAAGCAGTTTGGAGAGAAAAACTGTGCCCATGTTCCCAAATATTGTTTATAAATGTTCTTTTACATTTAAAAGGGGATATGATATAGATATTAATAATTTGCATTGGTATGGATTTTAAGGTCAATTTTGTTACATGTATATGTATTTCTGATCTTGATTAAGGTATTGTGATTGTGTAGTTCATTTAAAATGTAATGTATAATAGAAAATATAGGTTGCTAATGGATAATCATCAATAATAGTCAAGCTTGTAGTCATGTTAGTTAGATTTTCTAGATATATAGAGATATATTTCAGTTAGATAGGCATTCTTCATATCTCTCAAAGACTGCAGAATATGGCATTTAAATATTTTAATAACTCAGGGTTTTTCATGACAATGAGACACATCTGCTCCTGGCAGCACCAATCTACGTTGAGAGAAAGATGGACATCGAAGAGGATCCTTATGGAGTTGGATAGTCATTTGGGCAAGAAACTGCTCTTGCCTGGACTGATGCATAAACTGGACACAAAGAACCCACAGAGAGAGGACTGCTGAACTTGCCTAAAGGTGAGATGGTCTTTCGGGGTTCCTGATTCATGAAAAAGTCTATGAGACATTCTGCAGGACACAGCAGAAAATGACTGAACTGTCTTTGAAATTATCTGCTTCATGGAAATGTCTGCTGGATACTATGGGCCTGAAGGCCGAAGATAGATGCCCCAACGGTACAAAAGAACTTTGGGTGACTGTCCAGGCAGTGAGATGTCTCTGTCATTTCTAGAGCGTTTGATTTCTTGTTTACTTAGGTAGTTTTATATCCTTCTGGAGTCTTTGATGGAGTTGAAGAATGGATAGTTATAGTTTTCCTTAGTTATGATAAAAGATAAAGTAGATATTGTAACTGTAATTCTTACTTGATAATTGTTTTGTTATAAGTAATTTTACTATGTTAAAGTTAAAGCCTTTCTTTTTTGTTTAAACAGAAAAAGGGGAAATGATGTGGGAATGATTTCTTATTAATAAAGAAACTGCCTGGCCCATTCGATAGGTCCACCCTTAGGTGGGTGGAGAAAACAGAACAGGATTCTGGGAGAAGGAAGCTGAGTAGGAGTCGCCATTATGTTCCCATGCCAGACAGACGCAGGCTAGAATCTTCCCCCGGTAAGCACGCCTTGGGGTGTTACACACCTTATAAGAAATGAGCTAGTCCAGGTGCGAGGGTTAGCCGAGAAGAGCTAGCCTATGGGCCAGGCAGTGTTTAAAGGAATACAGTTTCTGTGTAATTATTTCGGGGCATAAGTAAGCCATGAGGGCGGCTGGGTTCTGGGGACGCAGGAGCCCGGCCGCCGCTCCTACAACACTGAGAGGGGCTGATCCCCCTCAGCACCTTCTGATTCCCCCTGGAACAGGAATGACCCTGTAGCTACTTCTGGAGTATCCAGGGGAGGGAAGGGGATTGAGAGGAGATAAACTGTCCCTGCTGGGGTCTCCTCCTCAATGGGAATATGAGGGGGCAATTTCGGAGGAAGCAGTTCCATTGAGTCAAAGTGGGAAGCAGCAATGGAGGCAGAACTGGGCAGGAGGGGGGGAGGATGCTGATGACTGGTTGGAAAGGCCCCTATAAGCTCCCTGCTACAAGCGATTGTTACTCTTGCTGGGTCCCAGCAGCAGATCCTAGCTGGGCAGACTCTCTGAATGATTCAGCCAGGCTGTCTGTGTTATCCTTTGTGAGAGAGGAGGTCCCATGGGCCACAGGAAGGGTCATAGATTGGGGTTGATAGCAAGGCAGAGTCCTGAGCTTAGGCACTCCTGGATGTCAGATACTCAGGCCTTTACATGAAGTACATCAGTTAGTTGTCTCCAGGATATACTCTGAAGGGCCTTCTACCTTAATCACAAGCATATTCTCCCTGTTAGGCATCTCTATGGCAGTGGCTGTGCAGATATCAGTGACAGTAGAACAGGGAATGCTGAGTCATGGATGGGATGCCTTGGGTGGTATAAAGAACTCCAAGCAACTTCTTCCTTCTTCATTTCCTTCACTTCTGAGCATTAGGTGACACTTCTGTCACTGAGGCTGCCCTCTTCCCCCTGAGGTCAGCCCAGCAGCCTTTTCTCTTGCTGGGTCAGGGGCAGCTTCTTCAGCCCCCATAAAACTGAGCAGCTCTTCTCTCTGTACCATTCCTGCTCCATCTTTCAAGGCTCCCCCTCAACGACTCAGTCCATCTCTCCCAGAAGTTGTGCCATCACTAGTCAATACCCTACCAACTGGTCCAGCACGACCAAGGAGTGGGAGCTGCTGTTTTCACCTAGGACTGGAGGGTCTGATGTGGTCTCCAAGGCCTAATTGGGGAGGAAGAGTCAGTGACTCCTTACAACTGCAGGGTGCTTGGTACAGAACCTCTGACTGAGTGACCCGCTGAATGGAGGGAAAAGCATTTCTTGAGCTTTGACTTTGAGGACATTGTAGAGGAGGAAGAGACTGAGGAAGGAGGGGGCCCAGCTAGGTCCTCAGATGACAGAGATGGGCCCAACACAGCCAGGGACCCTCCTACCCTGCAGCTGTCAAGGAACAAGTCATGTGGTGGTGTAATCTCCATACCGGGGCTCAATGGGGCCAAGACAAGTAGAGAGAGTCAGCCCAAGGCCCAGGCCACCTCAGCTTTGAACTGTAGGAATAGCTCAGCAAAATGGCCAAGAAGGCAGCTTCTGCTCCAGGCTCTGCATATTGTGTGTGGAAGACCAGGTAGAGTCAAAAACAGTAGGCAAGATCCAGGGCAGCAGCCCTCACATGGAACTCACAGATCTCTTACCAACTTGGGGGAGGGGGTGGTGGCAACGCTGGTGGAGAAGGAAGACACTATCCTCTGGGGACAGGACACCAATCATGATGGACCCCAGGAGGAGCCTTTGAGGAGGGGCAGCAAAGAAGAAAATGACCAGAAGACACAGGGTGAGCAGGAACAACTGCATCTCAGCCAAACTAGTGGAAGTAGCAGCCATCTACTTCCAATTCCAGAACATTCCAGTCCCAGAAGGGAAAGGGGATTCAACCACAGTCGAACATCCAAAGCCTTTCCGTGAATTAAGGGACTGGCCCGTGCCCTGATGGCTCTTAACTGGTGGTCACATAACTGGATGTTACAGGAGAGAAGTGGATAGAAAAAGTCCAAAAGTCCACACTCTGAAGAGCAGTCGGGACTCCCCATTAAAGCAAGAGAACCTTCAGATAATCCCAGAGAATGGCCCTGGGCAAAAGTCATCAGTTGCTCTCAGTCCTCGAGGGAGGGAGTCCGCATGAAGACAAGGACAAGGACAGATGGGAAAGAGAAAGTAGTGTTTGCAGACCCAACGGAGAGTGCTGCTTGTGGTGAGGGACTTCTGTGATTTGTTAGGCCACAGCCATACACTCACACAGTGTCTCCAGGCAAAAGGACCAGTTGGAGGGTCCTTTATTGTTTCTACCTCCTGGGTGATCAGCACTTCTGTGGAGGTACCAGGATCAACCGCGTCACGATGGAGAGTTCCTAACCAGGAAGACAAACAGGGGAAAGCAAGGAAATGGAAAGCAGAAGAAGGGGTCAACTCACCGAAAACAGCCAAAGGGAGTAAACTCAAGACCCTGGTTGGTGGAGAGTCACTCTGGGAACAGCAGTGAGGGCAGCAAACGAGAAAGAAAATGCCCCAAAAGAGTATTAGGAGAACCCAAAAGGCAAGCAAAAGGAAAAGGTTCATCTATGCTGGGTGTCAGTTGTTGCTGCCAGTTGTGTGACCCCCAGTTCCTGTGGGGCAGGGGGGTAAGGAGACACAGAGACAACAACACAGACTCTGGAGAATTCCAGTGCAGACGCTCTCTATTGTAAAAGGGTCAGGGCTTTTTATGGGGCTACGGAAATTAAGCAGCCACAGTAAAGTTTTGGTTGGTCCTTTTGAAACTGGCAGTTGCTGCTGGCATATCATGATTGGCTGGGAGTGTGTGCCATTAGTGATGGTGCTTTTGGTCCTCTGACAGGTTGTCTCGGCTAATTGTGCTTATTTATTGTGAGTTTGCACGTGCTCTCTTGTGCTTGTGCTAATGCTCTGCCTCAAGAGTCCACTTGAAATATCCTGCCTAGTGGTAGTCACACCAAAAATGCTTATGCCCCATGAAGTCCACACCTTCTTCATATCAAGCACTTTGACACTTTGAGAACATTAGAATAGATCACTTGTTGAATAAAAGCCTTTAATAAAAAGCATTCTATACACCAGTTCAAGAATCCACGTGATAGATAACTGTGTATTACATAATCTTCATAGTTGCCACTTGGGGACATAGCTAAATGGTACACAACAATAACTTCAGTACAAGTGAGGGCCTGAGTTCTGACATTAGCATTGCAAAAGATAGACGGATATAATACCACACTAATAGTGTTTCTAGTGTTCTGGATGAGACAACAGTGTTAATCATTTCTCAAATACTGAACGTAATTCTTTTGACCTCTGGTAAGAGCTTCCTATAGCTTCAAGACACATACTTTTGACATAGATTACAGTGATTCAGAAATTCAGGTAGGTCAGAATTCTGCCCAAGTATACTCCCATGCAACTCTGTTCTCTTAGAGAGATGAATACCAATATCCAGAGAACTAAAGGGCTTGTCCCCCACCCAACTGCTGACTCTCCCAATCTTAATATGCAAAACATTTATGGTGATTTAGTGCAATGAAGGAGGACTTCAAATGATTTTTTGAAGACTTGTGGAAGAAAATAAACACAGGAGCCTCTGACTGTGAATGCTTTTGGCTAGACCAGAGACACTATATGCCTAGAAAAACGGATAATGCTTAGGAAACACAAACATTGCAGAAACACAGGACTATTGGGGAGAGTACATGCAGAGCTCAGAATGGCATGCCTGCTCAAACCCTATAATCAACATTTAGAAATAATCTTTTAATATTCAGCTTACTAGTCAGAGGCCTCATGAACACCAAAGACATTGATAACTCATAATATCCTCCCAGATCCCTGACCCCTGATCCCATGAAGTTTTATAAAACTCCTTCTAAGAAATCTTGTCAGGAGAAAGGGTAGACACTCCTCTCCTCAGGGTGGAGAACTCCATATGGCCAACCCTAAGCACTTATGTTGGGCCCTTCCCCCAGGATGTCTATTTATTCCCTGCTGACCTTTGCTAGCAAGTACATCTTGCACCTCCTGGCCTAACCACAAGGTCCTTGCTCCACTTAGGGTTTTTTTTTTCTGATTTGGCCCTGAGAACATGAACTTCTGAACCCTGGGTTTTTTCACAGTGCTGCAAGCCCAAATATATAGACCACATTCTCCCTTCAACAAACGGTATTCTGTTAGCACAAATGATCCTCAGCTCCTCACTCACAACTCGGTACTGCAGCAGCGCTGGTGCTACACACATGTACACAAGAAAAACACTAAATGGATACACTAGATCCTATTTATCTGAGAATAATTAAAGGAGAAGAGGGATTGGAGAAGCATACACAGGAGGAGTGGGAGGAAGATAGAAGGGTCAGAAATGATGTAAATACAGTACTCGTGTATGAAAATCTCACTAAAGAAAATTTCAAGTCAAACACAGTACTTCAGGCTTTGAGATGCCATCTCACTCCTACTGGGAGATGTGAGGCAGAGGCAGGAGAATCTGCAGAAACTCACAGATCAGCTAGCTTTGCTTATATAGCAATGAACCAACAAACCTGGTCTCAAGATGGAAGGCACCCAAGGTTGTCTGCAGGCTCCAACTGGATGCTGAGAGAGGTGTGTGCCTGCCACATGTTCATAGACTCACAAATGACATAAAAATAGAATCCATTCATTTCAGGGAGGTGAATACCATACTGAGAGAAATCAGAGTTCTTTAATACACAGTGAACGTTTGGTGACACAGTAGAATCTGCGACTTCCAAAGGCTTACTTTGAGTTAGCACCATGAAGGACATTTAATAGTTTGAAGATGAACATGAGGCCACACTGACAGTATTTTTGGCTAGGCAAGGAAGATCTGTATGTGTAGCAAAACAGACAAGCATTATGGCATGCAAACAGCATGTAAACACAGGACTGCCATAGGAAAACAAAGTTAAAACTGACTCAGAATGGATAATCTGCCCATTGCATTGTATTGCCAGAAAGCTCAAAGAAGTAACAAGAGATGCATTTAACACTAGAAGACAATGCTGACTTAAGCTCAAAGAAACAATGTAAAGAAGAGTATTTAATAATAAAAATTTTTAATGGAGAATGTTTTCTTTTCACTAACAGCCCGTTGGGCTTCCTGAAGCTTCCAACTGTCACAATAACCCTGATAGGAGCCAGTCCCCAATTTATCCTAACCAGTTGATTCTGCTTTCTACTGTCTGTACCAGACACACTCCTGTCTTTCCCTGGGAGCTTCCTGCTATACCAACCAGCCTCCTACCTCTTTCAAAGAAGTTCTGCAGTCCCTTGACAGAAAAGCTGTTCCTTTCTCCCAACCCATATTCTAATAAGGTTTATTCCATAGGTCACCTGTTCTTCAAATGAACAGGGAAGAGAGGAGGCCTTTAAGACATGGGGACTCGTTTTTACTGTTCCTGCTGAGACAACATCATCCTCTCTTGGTACCAGTGCATCAAATGCAGAAATAAGCAACTTAGAGGAAATATGCGGCTGTGCTGGACAGGAAAATAAGGTCTATGTGCCATTCATCAGCCAGTTGCAGCCCTACCCTCAGCAGCCCTCAGAAAGCACCAGAAGACAGGGCCAGCAGCTGCCACAACTGTCACTGCACCCTGGGAAGTCCTGTGCCATCAGCAGTGCCAGGTATACCAGGGCTACCGATCTCAGCTGCTGGATGAGAGAAGGAAACCCCACAGTCATGTACTCCAATAATCACAAAGGAGAGCTAAGAAATCTGAAGCAACCCCAATGTGTTAGGTCTTGCGCTGGCCAGCCTCTTCTGACCATAGGCACACTCACAAATGCACCTCAAACCTCCTTCAAAATGAGTTTCCTCTAACCGTAGCGTGTCCCCCAAGAAACATACAATCTGTTCCTTCAGCTCCTGTAATAGCAGGATGACATAATCAGACACAATAAAGCACTAAGTGTGAGGCTGAGGAAACATAAGAAACTCAGTAGTCAAGAATCTAGTCTGGAATTGGGGACCTTGAAAGCTGCCAGAAATACTGTCTCTGCAGAACACTTAAGAAGCCACTACCTAAATAGGAAATGGTAGGCCAATAGCTACTCAATGTGATCAATGTCTTTCAAAGACAGATCATGAGACAAAGATTCTGGCAATGCTTCCATGCCTGTATCCTAGCTGGCCCGATCCTGATGGTGATCTTATTTCTCAAGAGTCAGGGAGCTTACATTTTGTCCAGCATGCAGCAACAAAGCCTCCACAGAGCTTCAAACTTTCAAGAGCAGCAGCAGAGGAAGAAATCTCCCTAGCCTCAGGGAAGGCAGCAAAGAATTGAAATGACTAAGGTGATGAACACCGGCCTGTTCTGACTCTAGTTTGTCTACTTAGACAGTTTTTGGCCCTCTACTTCCTTTCCCACAATGGTCATATCTGGTTTGCCAACACATTTGAGATTTCCATGGCTTTAACCACAGTCCTGGTGTTCTTAACCAAAATTGGCAAATTATGTCCAAAATAACTTATGCTCTGCTGGAATGAACATTTCCAGGCTACTCTAGCCTCAGCTAACTTTGATGTATATTATGGTCTTTGTGGTTTCTGCCTTTTAAAATGCTGTATCCTGGTGCTGGAGAGATAGCTCAGTAGTTCAGAGCACTGGTTGCTCTTCCAGAGGTCCTGAGTTCAGTTCCCAACAACCATATGGTGGCTCACAACCATCGATAATGAGATCTTGTGCCCTCTTCTGGCATATAGACAGAATACTGCATACATAATAAATCTTTTCAAAAAATGCAGAACACTGCATACATAATAAATCTTTTCAAAAAATGCTGCTTGGATAACAAGAGAATTTTCAGAGGTACAAGCCCATTCTTGGTCTGGCCATCAATAGTAAGGACTTAAAACTTTTTTTTTCTGAGACAGGGTTCCTCTGTGTAGCTTTGGAGCCTGTCCTGGAACTCACTCTGTAGATCAGGCTGGCCTTGAACTCACAGAGATTTGTCTGCCTCTGCCTCCTGAGTGCTGGGATAAAAGGCGTGCACTGCCACCACCTGGCTCATATTATTATCACAACCAGTTTTTTAAGATTTAGTTTTATTTTGGACTTAAAACTTTTAACTGGCTTAGTCAGCATGGCCGTCAATAACTGTCTCACATGTATCATTACAAGAATAAACTTTTAAAAACATATATTCGTAACAGTGATGTCCATGTTCACAGGTATCAGGCATGTTCCTAGCTGTCTTACCTTCTAAAGGAATTCAGCTGAATGTCACATATTATTAAGAGCACACTTTCTTAGACTATTTCTCAGTATTTGGGGGATGCCTATGCAGCAATGTGATAGACTATTGACCCAAGTTCTGTTTTATTTTTTATTTTTTTAGTTTACTGAAACAATGCCAACAGATTATTGCTATCTGTATGCCCAAATTTTCACCTAATAGTTAAGATCTCTCAGCAGGGGGTTTCATAGCTGATACCCTGATGGTTTCAACCCAGGACTGTGTACATAACACAGAGACAGAAACGTTGGTGCAGACATAAACTTGTACCTGATCTGTACTTCATGTTGGCATTCCCATCCTTGAAATGGAAGGTTTGTGGGGCGGAGTCAGAAAGAAGCCATGGCACCACTGCCAGAGTTCTGACTTTAGTGCCTAAACTTTAGCCAGTAAGTCACAGCCTCGTGGCAATATACAGATTACTAGAAACGGGTTAAACTAAGATGTAAGAGTTAGCCAATAACAAGTTAGAGCTAATAGGCCAAACAGTGATTTAATTAATACAGTTTCTGTGTGATTATTTTGGGGATGAACAGCCAGGAACCAACAAGCAACTTCCTCCCAGCATTCAGCTTAGATTTCCACAGGCCCCAAGTTCTCAAGAGAAATAATAGTAGGATTGCATCACCTCCTGCTGATTACATCAGTTTCACACACTTCCCCCATACCTTTTTAACACTCTTTTTCTCACTGGGCTGTGGTGGCACATGCCTTTAATCCTACCAGCACTAGGGAGGTGGCCTACAAGAGTTAATTACAGGACAGGCCCCAAAGCGACAGAGAAATGCTGTCTCAAGAAACCAAAATCCAAAACAAACAAAAACAAAACAAACAAAAAACTCTGCCATGCCAGCACAGCAACTGTAATTCCTCTGAGCGAGGGACATTGGGATTAACACACAGCACTATTTCAGGTTCTGCAGACAAGCCTTTAATCCACTTTCTCACACAGTATATACAGCCTTCAGCAGGGGAGGCTTAGCCAGTAAAAGCAGGAAGCTCATCACCGTAATTCACATGGCTTAGGGGTAAATATCCTTAGAAACATTGCTGAAAACAACAGATTGTTCCTGTTTTTCTTCCTGTTTTCAGAACAACCAACCACAAGAGTGCAAAACAGATCAAGTGGGGGGTGTGAAGGCCTGTCCTCAAGGGACTCAACAATTCCTCCCCTTTTATTTTCAAAGCACGAGAGCCCCTATTTTAGGACTCCCCCAGATAGAGACTCTCGCCTGTCTACGGGAGGCCTTAATCCCTGTCTTAGGCGAGCTCTCTATACTAGGACAGTTTCCCTTCGCAGAGATCCCTCATGACTTCTGCAGCATCTGCAGCCAGACTTGTGGCACTTCCTGATTACCAGAAGACAGCCCGAACAACACTAGTTGAGTGACAGTGTGCTGTATGTGGGATTGCTGCATAAAGTGGCAGAGAATGCAAAAACAGATAACCCCAATAACAATATCAGCACAAGTGAGAGTATTCCAGACAATTTCTGGACCCAACTGGATCCGACTGGATCCAGACACAGCAGGGACCTGTGTGCTATTAATACTAACAATAGGATAAACTGTTTGCAGGGTAAAATTCAAAAAGGAGGAATTCCCAAGGGCCATTCAAATGTGCATTTAACTGTTTAACCACATCAGAAGCATTTACAACATTAGCAGGTGTAATGTATAAGACATTTGTTGCAGGAGCCAAAGGGAATCTACCTGTTCTTGCAAAAGTGCAGTCTGTTGATTTAAATTTAAAAGTCCAAATCTAATATGAGAGTTCAGAGCATTCTGTGTCTGCAGGGCCTTGCTAACCCTTCCAGATAGCTGATCCAGTCTCCGCAGTCACAGCCGTCTGAGAAGTGGCAACTCCAGCAACTGTAGCCACAGTGGCAGTGACAGCAATAGCAGGAACAATTGTAGCTGTTATCCCAAAGTCTCACCGCCGTTGATAAAGGATGGTATCCTGATGTTCTTGAGGCACTGACAGAGGAATCACAGCAGGCACTTGAACGATCAAAGCTCCATCGGAACTGTCCCAGCAATTACCCAGCTTGCAGATCCTGGAAGAACAATTAAGAATATCACCCTCCAAAGTGCCATTCCACAATACAAAGAAAAATGGGGCAAAAACACAAGCAGAGGATCGAAATGTCATACTGCATCCAGCAGTATAATTTATCTTTAAAGAGGTTTCAAAAAGATCTGTTTGGTTAAAACCGGGAGTGGAATTTTTCATTGTGGGCCTATGGCCATCCCACCACATGTCTTTCCTTCCTTTTAACAAATCAGGCTCTTGAGTGATACATTTTCTCCATATAACTGTGGGGTGGAGATTAAAATCTCTATCAGCATCCCAACATCAAGGAACAGGCTTGGGACCATAGGTACATGTTATATTTGTTTTCAAATCCTCTTTCAGGATGGGATGCAGTATTTTCTAAATCCTCTCACCCTACTATGAATATGATTATTAGTAAATTCTGCAATAGAAGCATTATGGAATAATAAACATCCATGAGGAAAGGAGGACTCCCTCACCAATGACAGGTTACTAAGATTATTAAGAAAAAGAATGGAAACAACCTAGATGCCCTTCAGTGGAAGAATGGATGAAGAAAGTATGGAAATTATACATATTAGAGTACTACTCAGCAGTAAAAAACACCGACTTATTGAATTTTGCATGCAAATGGACAGAAATAGAAAACACTATCCTGAGTGAGGTAAGCCAGACCCAAAAAGAGGAACACGGGATGTACTCACTCATAATTGGTTTCTAGCCATAAATAAAGGACATTGAGTCTATAATTCGTGATCCTAGAGAAGCTAAATAAGAAGGTGAACGCAAAGAAAAACATATAGGCATCCTCCTGAATAATAACCTTCATCAGGCGATGAAAGGAGATAGAGACAGAGACCCACATTGGAGCACCGGACTGAAATCTCAAGGTCCAAAACAGGAGCAGGAGAGAGAGCACGAGCAAGGAATTCAGGACCACGAGGGGTGCACCCACACACTGAGACAATGGGGATGTTCTATCAGGAACTTACCAAGGCCAGCTGGACTGGGTCTGAAAAAGCCTGGGATAAAACCGGACTCACTGAACATAGCAGACAATGAGGACTACTGAGAACTCAAGGACAATGGCAATGGGTTTTTTGATCCTACTGCACGTACTGGCTTTGTGGGAGCCTAGGCAGTTTGGATGCTCACCTTACTAGACCTGGATGGAGGTGGGTGGTCCTTGGACTTCCCACAGGGCAGGGAACCCTGATTGCTCTTTGGACTGACAAGGGAGGAGGACTTGATCGGGGGAGGGGGGGAGGGAAAGGGGAGGTGGTGGCAGGGAGGAGGCAGAAATCTTTAATAAATAAATAAATAATAATAAAAAATAATACAAAGAGCGTCCATTAATGGAAAGGCAGCTGTAATGTTTCCCTGTTCAGGATCAACTCAGGCTGAAGCTGTCCCCACTGTTATGTTGCTAGCAAAAAGTGAAGGAAAGAGGAGGTTATTTTTACTAACTGGCATTAAAAGTTGGGGGTTTCTCACCAAACTCCCAATCACCCGTGATTCTGTTGTTGTTACCAGAGTCATCACCTGAAGCAGAAAGAGCGTCGAGGTCTTCATCCTGGGTCACTGGCTGTACACACTGATCTGGAACCCAAATTGGTTTATCAACTCCTGGAGGAAAAACACATACAGCTCCCCTCACCTTTGCCAACAAGGGGGTTGGTTCTATCCATGTTCCTGTTTGCAGATCTTTCCAACAAACCCATCTTAGGCTCTGAGCCCTAACTTTTGTATGGCGCTCCATAGACAAGCACCCTTCAGCATCCACAGTCAAAAAATTTAAAATAAAGAGAATGGTGGATATTTGAGTTGCTGGGGAGAATATTAATTCCTCCATTTTTATTTTTTGAAAATATTGCTTGAGGGTCTGATTGGCTGTTTCAACAATTGCTTGACCCATTGGGTTATATGGGATGTCTGTTTTATGGGAAATTTCATAGACTGAACAAAAGGATAATTTTTTTTGCTGATATATGCTGGGCCATTATCTGTCTTAATAACCTCAGGTTTGCCCATATAGGCAAAAGCAGATAGGCAGTGTGCAATAGCATCTGTTGCTCGTTATCCCGAATGCAAGGATGCAAAAATTACTCCCGAAAAGGTGTCTACTGATAAATGGACAAACTTAAGTCTCCCTGCAGTGGGCAGGTGTGTAACATCCATCTGCCATGATTTGGTCATAATCCTCTTGGGTTAACTCCTAAATTGGGGCTGCTTAGGAAAGGAGCACACTGAGGACAAGATGATGTAATGGCTTGTGCTACTTCTCGTGTGCATTGAGTATGATGTTGAAGAGAGTGTGCATTAAGGTGAAATCATGTATTTCTTGGGCGCAGTTGAAAGTAAAGCAAACGTGTATGTTTATCAGTTAAATCATTACCTGCTGACAATGGCCCAGGCAGCCCGGTAAGACTGCGGATATGTCCGACAAACAAAGGCTCAGTCTGCTGCTAAATCAAATGCTGAATGCAGCTGAGCAAATGATGGATCTTAGAGGTAGGTGATATATATACAGAGGTCTCCAATGGCTTAAAGATGTGGGCCATATACACACTATCAGTATACAAATTTACAGGTTCCCCAGGGAAGAGCTGGAGTGCAAGGAGGCAGGCTGTTACCTCCACAGCTTGGGCTGATACATTCCCCCACAGGATGCTTCCATACTTTTCCTCCAGAAACCACTACTGCATTACCTTTAGGGGAAGCATCTATAAAGACAGCACGAGCTGAGGGTATGGGAGATCCTCTAAACACTCAGGGGAATATAATGGGATGATTTTTGAATAGGACCATTAATAGATGCTGAAGATAATGAGAATCAAAACTTCTGGAAAAGCAGTGAACCCAGACTGCTCCTCGGGCTGATGAGGGAGGGGGACTTGATTGGGGGAGGGGGAGGGATTTGGGAGGCGGTGGAGGGGAGGAGGCAGAAATCTTTAATAAATAAATAAATAAATCAAAAATAAGTAAATAAAATAAAATACAAGGATTAAGAAAAACTCCTGGAAAAGGAGGTGAGAAAAAGGGTCCACTAATCATGGTGCTGCTGTAAATGTGCTAGCTGGTCTTTAATATAAGGTGTTATAATCTTCTCAGGGTACTTCCCAAACATCTAGGCAGCAACCTTCTTAGCTTTCCAAAGCAATTTTAATATACCTTCATAGTATGGGGTCACTACCCTCGCTGGAGAGGCAGGCATGTGTACCTATAAAATAGGTCCATCCTGCCAAAAGACTCCCATGGGGACAAAATTGGAGGACTATTTGCCATTCTCTGTGGGAGTATGATCCAATGGAATCACAAAGCTGGTTTCTTAAAATTAACTGAAGGGAGGCTAAAAGAAAAATGAAGGCAATAAATCGACTATAATTATATGCCAACCCTGAGGTATGGCTGAAGGGAAGGGCAATCCCTGCTGAAGAGGACTCATAAGCTGCATCACCTCATTGAGAGTCTAGAGGTCCTGTAACAGTTTCCATCTTCCAGATTTCTTTTTAACAATAAAAATGGGTATATTCCAAGGAGAAGTGGAGGGGACAATGTACCCAGCCTGCAGCTGATCTTGGACCAAGACATGAGCAGCCTTCAATTTCTCTTGAGTCAAGGGCCACTGCTCCACCCAAACTGGATCATCAGATTTCCAAGTTATAGGAATTGGGGCAGGCTTGGGAACAGTGACCCTAACTAAAAATGGCCTAGACCACTTAAGTCTCCCAGCAGTCTGGTAATTTTTTTTATCTGGTATTACTGGTTGCGGCTGGCCCTGTAGATTTTTTCAAGGCCCTGCCCTGGTCTCCATCCCAGTTGTTGCATGATTTGGGCTGCTGGGGGTGGTGTAGTGGGCTGAGGGGTCAAGACAGCTCCCATCTCACTCAGGACATCTCTTCTCCAGAGATTAACAGGGAGTCCTGGAAGGACATATGGCTGAAAGTAACCCGCATGGCTTTCATTATCCTGCCATTTTAATATTTTTGCACTCTTCTTGGTACTTGCTTGACCTATTCCTTGTAGGGTGGTAGTACTACTTTCTAATGGCCACTTCTTAGGCCAGGATTGTAAGGACAGGTTGGCGACATCAGCTCCAGTGTCTAAAATCCCATTAAATGATTTCCCATCAATAGTCAATTCCAACTGTAGCCTTTCCTTCATATGAGCTATCCAAAAGGCTGCAGTGCTAGATGACCCAAAACCCTTAGTACCCTCACTGGACCTGGATACAGGGTTGGAGGTGTTAACTAGGAGTACCAAGACCAGTTGGGCAATATGATCCCTCTGAGGAATTACTGCAATTCCTTGAGTAACCAATGTCATAATATGTATTTCTCCTTGATAAAATGTATCAACAACCCCAGGATGAATTTGAATTCCCCTCAAGATTGTACTGCTTCTTCCTAAGATAATCCCCAAGGTGAGTGGTCCAAAAACATTAGTGGGTAAAGCTTGAACCCCCATTTGGGCTGTTAAGACTGCTCAGGCAGAGGTACTGAGGTCCAGTCCTGCACTTCCTGGGGTGGTGCGGGCAAGGTCTGCAGTGCAAAAGGATTTCCCTGTGGAACAAAGTGGATACAGCCACTACCGGGGTGGGACCCCCTGACTCCTGGTGTCATTGCTCCATACACTGAGGTTCTGGAACCCTGGACCGGGGCCCTCCACCAGTTTCCCTGCTGTTGGCCTTGGACGGGCAGAAGCCTTTTATCTATATCTGTCTTAGATCTGCAATCATTTGCCCATTGCCCCCCCCTTTTACATCCTGGGCACTTTCCTGGTCTGGCAGTAGCTCCCTGAGTGAGCTGTGGACATTCCTTTTTAAAATGTCCAGGGGCATCAAAGTTAAAGCAGGTTTTATCCCCAGTTGTCCAGGGTCTTTTCCTAGGCCTGATGGCAGCGGCAATTACCTGGTTCTGAATGAAGTGCCAATCAGTATCCCAGCTAATCTGGATGTATTCATTTAAGCTTTTTGCTTTATGTGGCTGCAAGCCTTCCTTACAGTATTTATTTGCATTCTCAAATGTCAGCTGCTTAACTATGGGCATAGCTGTGGTCACATCACCAAACAATTTCCCTGCCAACTGCAGTAGCCTATCCACATGGTTCTGAAGGCCCTTGTAAAACTTTTGACAGCTGATCCCCCGCAGCCTTGTTTGGCAGGGCTTTCCAAGCTTTGGTAGCCGCAGCGGCCATTTGGAGATATATGGCAGGATCGAGCTAAATTTGATTGGTCAACTCAGCATAAGCTCCTGCTCCAAGCCGGGCGGTGATGGCGCATGCCTTTAATCCCAGCACTCAGGAGGCAGAGGCAGGCAGATATCTGTGAGTTCGAGGCCAGCCTGGTCTACAAGAGCTAGTGCCAGGACAGGCTCCAAAGCTACAGAGAAACCCTGTCTCAAAAAAAACAAAAAACAAACAAACAAACAAAAAAACAACAACAAAAAAAAACTCCTGCTCCAGTTAGCATCTCTAGGTTGTTCTGTGCCTGTCCTGCTTGAGCATTTAACCTAGCCATTTGTAAACAATTTTCTTGATACTCTCCCCTCCACAATAAGTAATCTCCTCCACATAGTACTGTACCGTACGGCATAGCTGCTGCCAATCACTAGGTGTAAGATTGAATGCTGCAAAAGATTCTACCATGGCAAGAGTAAAGGGGGCCTGAACGCCATCTGCCACCACGGCCTCTTTCAATTGCTTCATCTCCTTAAAGCTCAAGGCCACATGTTGTCTCAGTATCTGTCCTGGATTGTTCGGATCAGGTACCTCTATGACCTGAGCAACTGTGTGCTGAAGCTGAAAACAGACACCTCCCTTCTTTTTGAGCCCTCTTCAATCTCCCACTTATCTCTCAGTCCCCAATGGGACTCCCTCCTTCCCCAATCCCCATTATAAGCAGGCAGGGCTGATGGCATACATAAGGAATCCTTTTCCTTACAGCGCTTCAGCCTTTTCTGAAGTACCTTAATTTCCTCCATTAGCTGTTCTTCCTCATCAGATAAACTATCCTCTGCACTAGAGCTGTGGTTGTCTTCCCCATTTTTTTGACTCAGAGGTTATTGCTATCTGGTTTTGGGCCTGAAAGCATGCAGACTTTGGTGCTAGCCTTGGTCCTAAGCCAGATTCCAAAGATCCCCCTGGTCCCCCTGACTCTTCCTTTCGGTCCCTATGCGACTCCTACGCATAGGTTGAAATACAGTCTCCTACTCCTGTATTTCGTCAAGTATTTTAGTCATGGCGACTTCCTGTCTTACTTTCACTTTATCAGTAAGCAGGGCATTGCGGACGAGGCTCCATAGCGAAAAGGTAGATATAGGGACACTATCGGCATCCTCCTTTTGCAGTCATTTTTGCAAGTCTCTTTTCACCTGTTTCCAATAGGAGATGTTCAAACCTCCACTTGTCAATCCTCTATAGTTCTCTGTTTGACTGCGGTTCCTTGTTGCTCTAACAATTTAGATATCTGATATATCAGGTCTCTCTTACTGTTTGTGGATCCCCTTTTACCCCAATTTGTCCTTACTGGCCTAGGACAAGCCTGTCCGCTACCCATTTTTTCTCAGATCCCGGTAGAACCTCTACTTTGCCACGCCAGCAAGGCAACTGTAATTCTCTGAGCAAGGGACATCAGGATCAACACACAACACAAATTCAGGTTCTGCAGACAAGCCTTTATTCTACTTTCTCACACAGTATATACAGTCCTCGGCAGGGGAGGCTGAGCCAGCAAAAACAGGAAGCTCATCACCGTAACTCAATATCCTTAGAAACATTGCTGAAAACAACAGATTGTTCCTGTTTTTGTTCCTGTTTTCAGAACAACCAACCACAAGAATGCAAAACAAATCAAGTGGGGGTGCGAAGGCCTGTCCTCGAGGGACCCCCCCAAAAAAACAAAACAAAAACCAAAAAAAGCAACTCCTCCACAAAACCTCTTTTTCTCTTTGAGGTTGAATTGCGTAACTATCAAACCTTCTGTATCTCAAGGATGGGGATGTCAACATGAAGTCCAGATCAGGTACAAGTTTGTGACCACACTAACGTTTCCGTCTCAGTGCTGTGTGCTTTCTCATTCTATGTCCATGGATATTAGGAATGAGGAATCTTCTATTTACATGTAGAATTCTTTCTAAATTTTTAAAATAATAAATTGCTAAAAAGAATTACGGGTAGCATTACTATAAAAATAAGGTTTCCAAAGGCTCAGTATTCAGGCAACCCACCCTCTAGCCAAGTTGACCCTTAATGAGGTGACTTCCACACCAAGGTGGATGTCCTGACCCAGTTTCCAGAGACAAGCACAGAATCCCCTTTCAACCAAAGCCCTCATCACTTTAACCAAAAGAAGCCACATCCCCATTTGACAGACTGCAGAATATGGAGATATTTTGTTTATACAAATAAAGCTTGCCCGAAGAACAGAGGGCAGAAGCTAGCTGCTAGCTAACCATAGAGATCTAGAGCTCTGTACAGACAGACAGGACGTTATATGGCTGCTCTGAGAGAGGAAGTGATAAGGTGGGAGGAAATGGGAACTCAGTCTCTTTCTGGCTGGGAAGTGGAATAGGTAAGGTGGCCGCTCTTTTGCTCCTCAGTCTCTCTGATCTCAGCATTTTCCCTAATATCTGACTCCAGGCTTTTATTATTAAGACCTATTAGAACTCATGCTACACCAGAGTGTCATCATATCCTGCCCTTCTGACCCCACACTGAACAGAAATAATCTCAGAGATTAAAATTGGGCCTATCTAGGCAAAAAGAACCTCTTGATTTCTTATGTTCATACATAGATTACACTCTCAAAATCTTTCCCATAGCAGATCCTGCCAGGCAAGTGCATTCCAGTTCTGCCTGTCCCTTTCTGTTCTCCACATTCACTTGGTGCTGAGTGCCTTCGCTATAGGAAAAGGTGGCAGAAGAGGCCCATAGGCCACATATGCAGGCTTCCTTGGCCTCACCCTAGCTAGTCACAGAGGACAGGTCACCATCAGGTAGATGACCCCAGGACAAGCTATGTTGCTTCTGTATTTTCAGTCATAACCACCACCATGTCTCTTTGCAAGAAATACAAGGAACTAATTTAAAATTCCGACTTATTTGCTTTTAACCAGTCTTAAATATACATCACACAGCTGACCTCTCTGTGCCTCTTTGTGGGGTGATGGTAGTGCCTGTGTGTTTTCAACTGTCTCAGTATTTCTCAGGGATGGGGCACAATTCTCCAAGTTAAATAAACAAAAGATAAGACTGCTTTGTAGAAGCTAACTTGATTCAGGAAATAACCAGTCTAGCTTAAAGGTAAACAATTACATTTTTATTTATTATAAGGGGAAACTTCATGAAACCAGAACGAGAAGTGCAAGCTCATCTCTGTGGCGAGGGAACCACAGACAGAGTGCACCTGGGCCCAGAAAGCCACACCCTAACTTGGTCCCACCTCTTAAAGACAGTTGGTTAGCAAGGCTTCCCCATTACCAAGTCAGTGTGGCTGCTTCTATTTGACATCTCCCTCCTAGAAAGACAGTTTAATTCTACACTGGACTTCCCCAGTTACCTGAACAGATACATAGGAGAGGCTGTAAAACATGTAGTGAAACTAAGAGGGCAGTGACCCTGCTCTGCTGACACGTAGGCCACCCTTCCTCCAAGCGGTACTGGCCACCCAGCTCTTGTCTTTCCTGATATGTCTTCAGAAGAACCTGGCCCCCATACCATACCCAAGCGGAAATGGAGGAGAGGGACTCCAATCTTCCTATGGCTGCTCTGGAACTGGTATAGACTTGCACTCTCCCCAATCCCTGCAGCTCCCTCTAGGTTCAGTAAATGTTTCTTTAGCACTTACAGGTCGCTGAAACATACAAGTCCACATGCCTCAGCAGCAACTCTCATCACCCCAAGAATCTTCTCCAGGATTCCAGACACTTCAGGAGTGAATGTATCTTTGTTACTCAGCATGTATTAGAATTGTGCCTGAGCATTGCAGGTTGTAGAACATGGTCCAGTCCTCTGGGTTTTGTGTCAGTCCTTGGAGGTAGATTGAGAAAGGTTGGTTTTTATCAACATGCATCCAACTAGATATGATTCAGAATAGATTAATACTCCCTTTTAATCATTACAGTTAGCTAAAAAAAAGATTTGTCAGACAGTCCACAAAGCAGAATTTGTTTTAAGACCAACCCATAGCATTAGTTGGAGACTATTGGGCTGGGGGACCTGCTGGGCTGGGACACAGTTGGGTTTAGATCCAAGCATTGAGCAGAAAGTTCTGGCTGGAGGCACAAGGCCTGCATGCAGCACCAGTTGGGGCCTGGAATGTGGGGGGCAGTGATTGATGAGAGGCAATAGGAGTTGTACAACGAGCACTGTGCTGGCAAGGCCACTGTGGTTGCGGCAGCCATGCCCATGTGTGACCCTGTTGGGTCTAGGATGACGGATGGGAGCAGGGTAAAATGCAGCTGGCATGCCATTAGGTTGTCCCACCGTAGTGTGGTGGGTAGCATGAGGGGTGCTGCATACAGCAATTGGGTATGCTATGTCCTTTGCAGGGTATGAGGGCTCTGCTGGGGGTGGATACTGCTCACTGGGTACTCGGCCATCTGGTAGAGGCTGGGGGACTGAGAGTATGGTAGAGCAGCCCCTGATAGGAGAAGAGACACATTGTAAGGGGTGGCAACAGTGTAGCCTGGATGGCCAATTCCTTTGGCGTTTGCAGAAGGAACTCCAGAAAAACCAGGCCTATAAACCGAATTAATGATTTCAAGAATATGACCTGACCAGTGCATGCCTGTCAGAATCAGCACTGCGTCTGACACTGAGTTTTTATTTCAAAATATCACTACATAATCTTTGACCTAGAGTTAAGATAGATTGGAAGGGTGACAGGCTCACAAGACCTTACCTTTTTCTTCGTTTAAGGTTGTGGGGGAGGGGAAATAAGCATTTTTCTTTAAATAGCCATGTCAAATTGTCTATGCACCCATAATCGATCAACCATGCAAACGTAAGTAATCCTGCTTAACTCCACTGACACATTACCACAAAATTCATGAATGTGGAGGGAGACTAGCTGGGAAGAGGAATGGACCAGTTAAGACAGAACAAGAAGTAATAACTGGGCAATGAGTATGATCAAAATACATTTTTATCTATGAAATTGTCGTAATGAAATCCATTATTGTGTGTAATAATTGTATGCTAATTTGAAAAGTCAAAAATGAGTTGGCACTTTCCAACATACAACATATTCATGTAAGGAAGTTTAAGGAATTATTTTAAAAAGTCTTAACTGAGATAAGGATAATTTATAGTTATGGTGTTTGGACAAGTATGAAGTATTGGTATACTTAATGAGAATATTTGTGTGGACATTTAAATTTCATGATTTATCACGAGACTTTAAAATATTATTGACACATGATATTAAATTATATTTAAATAACAGTCTAAAATGTTTCTGAAGATCTATAAGCCTATACATTTTTCTGCCTTTTTGAAGTACAAATTTATATAAAGCAACATGGTCAGCATGGACAATTATAACATTAAATATTGATTAACTATTCAAAAACGCTGAAGATGCTGAGCCTGGAGAGATGGTTCCAGTTTGAAAGCACTTGCTGCTCTTATAGAGGTCTTGGATTCAGTTCCCCTGCACACATATGTCAGCACAGAACTGTCTGTAACTTCAGGAGGACCACAAAAATCTGGTGCCCTCTTCTGGCCTCTATGGACACTGTATACATGGGCAATGCCTACAGGTATGATGAACATACATGTAGACAAAATACTCATGCGCGTTCTTTAAAGGAAACAATAAGGCACCAAAGGTGTTCTAGATCCCACGGTATCAAACAATCATACATTATTTAATGAAAAAATTAGGAGTTCAGGTTTAGTTTGCCAAGAAGCCTTCTAGAAGCTTTCTCATTCCCTTCAGCATTTGATGGGTGCCCAAAGAAGTTCAGGTCCCATGCCCAAGGTCTCCAAGGCCAACAAACTTGCAGGACTCATGGTGAGCCTGCCGTGTCTGACATTCTTGTTCCTGGTCTTGGGACTGGAACATTCTTTTTCAGTCCTTGGCTCACTTCAGCCAATCGCTCTGAAGCCAAGCAGCCATTGCTACCTGTGCCTGCTCTTTGAACTATGGCCCTAAGCACCTCTTCACCCAACTGTTAGGGTTTTTCTTATGCCCCTATGTGAGTTTTTAAGTACCTAACCTCTCCTGCAAGGACAAGAGCACATGCAGCAGTGTCAAAGAGCTTCTGATCCTGTAGAATCCCTGACATTGAAATGCTGACACTTCCCATTTGTCTCCCCCTGCCTCGTGCCCCTTTCCTTACCTCCCTTCAGTCCATCAGGGTGCAGCCCTTTCTCCACCCTACTCCTGAACATTCTCAGCATCCTCTCTCTCTCTCTCTCTCTCTCTCTCTCTCTCTCTCTCTCTCTCTCTCTCTCTCTCTCTCTCTCACACACACACACACACACACACACACACACACACGACGTGTCCCACTCCCCCTGCTCTCCCTCACAGCCCCGTCTAAGCAGCCATGAGTATCACCTCAGACTCACTGTAATTTTCTTCCATTTTTATCACACGGTGTGTTTTTATTTCCCTGCTTTCCTGAAGTCATGGAGTGGAGGAACTTGCTTCCAGACACTCAGAATTCTCAGTGCCGACAGGCATCTTGACAGATGACCAAGCTCTCTACCATCTTTCCTGAGTTCTCTGAGACTGGGCCAGGACTCTGCACTTCTAAATTCGTGTCTGCCTGGTCCAAATATAGCAAAGCTCACACACGGTCAGTTTAGATGTCCCACATAGCTGAACACTCTCCATGTCTGCTGTGCATCCTCGTCCTTGCAAGCCTTGGACTGATCACCTTGGATTGACTTGGGCAAAGTATCTTTACTCAGCCATCCACAGCCCCCAGCACTACTTGTCAACTATGAATTCTTACTTTTCTAGTTTATACTACAGTGAATGTCAATCCCAGCACCCACTTAGCCACCTTAAGTTACATATCTGGTAAACCAGTGGGTCTCAGATAGCCTCTGATTTGATCTTGACCCGACTTTGACCTTGGGCTCAGCATTTCTCTTTGTACCTGTTTTGATAGCTCGCCTGGAATCCAGCCTTCCTGTCCACATTTCAGAAATAGGGGGCAAGTTTTCATTTTATGCTTATCTTTCTATAGCTGAGACACAACCAATTGCATATCTGAACATGTTTCATGATCATCTTTACTCCTGACCCATTGGCTTGCTGCCCATGGATGAATAACACTCCTGAATTGTGGCTCCTGGCAGCTTCTGTGAAAGTTTGTAAGGGCAGATTTGGCTTCTTGGACCTCTTCTCTCTGAGGCTAGGGTAGAACTCCACGTGTCTTTTGAAAGTCTTTTCCTAGGCTCAAATGCATTCATTTTTGATTATGTCTTGTGAGAATGAGCATTATTCCCAGGTGTATTGAACCAGAAATGTTTTCATTGATCTTGATGAGTAAGTCCTTTTGGTCTGTGTAATCCAGTTTTTCCCATGATCCAGATGCTGGTGAGTCCAGAAGAATCTGTCCTGATGTGGTCCCAGGTTGAAGACGGAAGTATAGAGCTGTTCCTGATTCTCCATGGAGGCTTATTTTGGGTACCAGGCTTATTCTGGGTACTAGGTGGCACAAAGTTAAACACAATGGCTTCTGGTTTTCCTTATACTTGGTGCTCCTTGTCTTCAACCAATCCTACAAACAGACATAGAAGGGTTTGGTCAATAAATTAGACAGTATTCTAATGTCAAAACAAATCACATAACAATATTTAAGGAGAATTTTATGGAGGAGATTTTTATTGCCAATGGGGATTGGATAAAAGGCCTTGCCCAGTCTTCAGAAGTGCACTACCTTTCAACTCAACTAATGAGATTTAAAAACCTGTTTCCTGAAGCTGGAGAGATGACACAGAAGGACCTCTTCCAGAGGACCATGGTTCAAGTTCCAGGACCCACCCTGTTAGTATTCAGACATCTGGCTTGCCCTTGGGGTCCTGACAGGGTACGTCCTCAGCTGCAGCCACTAAGAGCACCCCTTGTGCAGATTCACTACGTTCCCTTTTAAAAGGTGCGCCTTTCCCTCCTCTCTCTCTCTCTCTCTCTCTCTCTCTCTCTCTCTCTCTCTCTCTCTCTCTCTCTCTCTCTCTCTCCCCTCTATTTCTCTGCCTCTCTTGTATCCAGGGACCGGTCTCTGCCCACCTCTCTGCCCCCTTCTCTGGCCCCTTTTCTGGCCCTTTTCTCTCCTCCCATGTGAGCCCTGTTGCATGGTGTGACTTCTCTTTGTGGCGGTTTAAAATAAATTACACTACACATGACATCTCACAACTATCTGTAATTAGCTCCAGGTTGTCTGACTCCCTTTTGTGGCCTCTCCGGGTACCAGGCACATATGTTGTATACAGGCATACATGCAGGCAAGACATCCATACTCATAAAATTAAAGTTTAAAATAACCTGTTTTATAAATGCTCTTATATAGCAGACAGCTGTTTGTGTACCTCGGGAGTGATGCTTCTCCAGAATAAGGAACTGGGTCCCATCACCACTAGGGCAAAAAGAAATCCCTGGAGAACCCCTTTACAGATAACACAGCACCTTGCCCTTCAGCAAACCCACTGTGATCACCTACTTCATGCTAAGCTTTCAGAAAGTGGAGGCCTGGTTCTCTAGCCTCATTCAGGATCGACCATGAGTCTGGTCTGTGGCCTTGGGATGCAGGCCCAGTGGCATGCTGTGTTGAGCTTAAATTATATTTACTTTTCATCTAAGTATTACCAGATGGAGGGAGAAACTGGAAAGCTGAAGATGGCCGAGTTGCTCTATCCCTCCCTCAGTTTACCCAGTGTGGTCTCAGTCAAGTTCTGGGAGCAGAGAGAGTGGTGGGTCACATGTAAGGGAAAAGATGACTCTCATCTACTATGAAACCTTTTAAAATGCATATTTCTAGCAATCTTTCCACAGATCCCTCCCTGTTCTATTATGTAGGCATTGATAAGAGTCTTATTATGAAGACAGTGTTGAAATCAGGGGCGTAATGATAGACTGCGATTGATTTACCTGTCTTGTGGCATTGGTTATGTGTATGTACTCTCGGTATTGCACGACTCCAAATAGTCATATGAGATAGTTTAAAAGAAGCATTCAATAGAAACGCTTTGTACCTTGTTGCAGAATACTCCTTTACACCTTATGAAGATGTGTCATTATGATTGGTTTAATAAAAAGCTAAATGGCCAATAGTTAAGCAGGAGATATAGCAGGAACTTCTAGACATAGAGAGCTCTGCAAAGTAGAAAAACAGAGTTGCCAGCCAGACGAGAGGAAGCAGGATGAGGAATACAGAGTAAAGGTAACTGAGACACATAAAAGAATGTAGATTTTAAAATATGGGTTAATTTAAGATATAAAAACTAGTTAGAAACAAGTCTAAGTTAAGGCCAAACTTTTATAATTAATAATAAAGCATCTGTGTCATTTTTTGTAAGTTGGTGGCCCAAAGAAAAGTCCATCTACATATGGTGCCCAATGTCCAGACACGTATATCTACATAAGGCCAGAGAAAAGTATTCCAAACACACACAAAATAATACCAAATGAAGCTTCCTAGTCATGTAGTCTCTCATGCGGGCTGCAGTATGGAGACACACACGTCCCCTGACCACTGCCTGTGGGCTTGAGCTGCCAGCACGCCATGATCTAAGCTGCTTAGCAGTTTTAGATTTTGCTCATACAGATGGAAGAGGTTATAGATACACAGTAAAACGGGTTCAGACGGAAAAGACTCTCAACAGGTTAGAATATGTTTAACAATTTGCATAGGCCTAAGAGAAAGGGAAGAAGGATATAGACAGTCATAAACAATAGATAGTTTCAAATTAAAGTCCTTAAAGAGAGAAGTAATGCAATAAAGAGAGTAAGTCACATAAGGATGGGACAGGGAATTTGGACCTTATATGGCACTTAGTTAATTTCAAATTTTTGAATGCTAATGAACAGAAAACAGTTTCCAAGGGACATTGGATTGTGGAAGGGACTGATGAATTAAACCAACCTATATACTTTAGGAATGCCTTAACTTTAAAATGGAAGTAAAAAAATGTATTATGTTGGGAAAGAGGTTATGCTTTCGTTTCCACAGGAAATGAAAGGCTATGGAATCCTTCAAGGTTAATAGAGATCAGATTTGACTGGGGGAGACCTCCTGAGTATCTTGCTATAGACATGGGGGAGGAAGCCAGGAAAGACTACAGGACAAGTGGCATAAAAGTTGATTCCTCTACACTGGAACAGCTTAGAGATGAGATGAAACATGATAAATTTTGTTGGCTGCAGAGTTCTCATGACTTATTATTGCATGCCATCCTTTCATATGACATGAATAGAGATTTATATTACAGTTTAGTTATGTAGTCCATGTGGACATATAAAGTTGACAGAAGCCTTTTACCTGCTCAAACAGAGAACAAAAAAAAAATCCCTCATCTTTTTTGGTAGCCTTTGAGTCTGGCTCACAAAACTACGGCCCAGAGTTCAGGTTGGAGGCCATATCATAGTGAGGGGAACTTTGAAATTTTCTTTACAGAACGAGCTTACACATGTGTTGCTCAAGTCATGTTCTTTATTATTCTGCTTTAATTCTAATTTTCTTGTCCTAATTGAATATATTTCTTAACTGTAATTCTCTGTCTCAATTCTAATTCCAATGTCATTTCTCTGTTACAAATCTCTGTTCCAATTCATTTTTGTTCCAATTATTTTACATTCTTCCTCCTCCTTCTTCTTCTTTTCTTTATCCTTTCACATTCTTTACTCTTTTCCATTCTATTTCCTCTTTGTTACAAATTCCCAAGCACACATGAACACACACACTCACGCACACACACACACACATCCATTCATTAGCAACTCATTAGTAATTAAAAAAAAACTACAAGGCAAGACTCAGTCAGATTAACTGGTGACTGACAACAGCTGGGGGTTGTAAAAGTTCAATTTACCTCTTAAAGGGATCCTCACTCGACCTAGGAGTCATCGAGCACCCCTCTGTTCCTAGGAGAGGTGGATTGCTTCACCACTCGAGAGGAGGGTCTCTCCTTGTCTCAGTCCCTTCTCCTTTGGTCTGACACCATGGATGACTCTGACTGGTGCTCTCCACGTGATAGCTGCCTGCCTTTGTATGGAAGGGGGGAGGGGATCTGTGGGGAGCCTTTTCCCCCTAGAGATCATTGCAGGAACCATCGCCCTGGGGAGACTGCGGGGAACCCCACACCCATGGTTTTGCTGGGAATGGTCCTGTTGCCCCACACCCAGTTGAAGCTGTTAATGGAGAAAAATAAAATAAAAAAAAAGTTATAAAGGGAAGAAACTAAACCAGTGAGAGATCTAAGGAAGAGGCAAAGAATATGTGTACTATTACATTTCTTATGTGTGGTTAGTAATATGTGGACATGGTTTTGCAGTAAACAGCCTTTTCTTATCACCTGAATCTCTAAACAAAAACTCAATCTACTGAATCTAAAATCTTGTATCAAAGATTGGTACGATGTGTTAATTGCTGTTTTGAGTTAGAGCAAACTTTACCTTCTTGGTGAAGGAAGCTTAGGGCAGCATAGGTGCTATTGATCTCTTGAAGGACTATGATATCACAAAGCCAGACACCTGAAATATTGATCTGTGAAAGTTTCTCCTGTAATCTCTCCATAAGGACATTCCATCTTGCCAATTTGCCCTGTCAGTCAGGCTAAGGACAGAGAACAGAACTTTTAAGTGTTTTACAGTCCACATGGAACAAAACAGATCTAGTTATTAAGCATATTTTAGTATATTTCTATTCATAAAATTATACAACTAAATGAGAAGTCTGTAGTGGCATTCATTTGTATTTTAACAAGTAAAGCTTACCTGAAGATCAGAAAAGTAAAACAATCAGCTACTGGCTCTTACCTCAAAATGCTGATCCCGCCTCCAGGAAACCTCAGAATGAAACTGAGGCTGAGAGCTGTCTCCTCCTGTCTTATAATCATCTCTAGTACTGGGATTAAAGGTGTGTGTCATTGTGGATACTGGGATTAAAGGTGTGTGTCATTGCTGCCTGATCTGTAAAGCTAGCCAGTGTGGCTATTTTACTTTTCTAATCCTCAAGCAAGCTTTATTTATTAAAATACAAATGAAATTCCACTACAGAAGTCATCTTCCTGACCATACACAAATATGTGTGCCCATAAGATTGAGATATAATCATGATATTACATGTAGACATTACATTAAAATGATGGTGATGAGGAGATATCATAGCTGCTATTGCAAAAATAAAATGACAGATGAAAGCAACAGTTTCAGAGTCAATAGCCCTGCAGGCCATGCTTGGCAGTATTCCTCCAACAGAGAACCATTCATCTGTTGCGTTGACATCTGAATTATCAATTGCTATAGACTATAATTGCATCATGGCCCACAATAGCTTGTGACAATCACTCCTTTTTTGATTTTTTTATTTATTTATTAAAGATTTCTATCTCTTCCCCAGCGCTGCCCCCTTCCCTCCCCCCCCCCAATCAAATCCCCCTTCCTCGACCGCCCAAAGAGCAATCAGGATTCCCTGCCCTGTGGGAAGTCCAAGGACCACCCACCTCTATCCAGGTCTAGTAAGGTGAGCATCCAAACTGCCTAGGCTCCCACAAAGCCAATAGGTGCAGTAGGATCCAAAACCCATTGCCATTGTTCTTGAGGTCTCAGTAGTCCTCATTGTCCGCTATGTTCAGCGAGACCGGTTTTAACTCAGGCTTTTTTAGACCCAGGCCAGCTGGCCTTGGTGAGTTCCCGACAGAACATCCCCACTGCCTCAGTGTGTGGGTGCACCCCTCGTGGTCCTGAGCTCCCTGCTCGTGTTCTCTCTCCTTCCGCTCTTGACTTGGACCTTGAGATTTCAGTCCGGTGCTACAAAAGTATATGCTCTACTATGTTCATAGCAGCATTGTTTGTAAAAGTCAGAACCTGGAAACAACCTAGATGCCCTTCAATTGAAGAATGGATGAAGAAAGTATGGAATATATACATTTTAGAGTACTACTCAGCAGTAAAAAACAAGGACTTCTTGAATTTTGCATGCAAATGGACAGAAATAGAAAACACTATCCTGAGTGAGGTAAGCCAGACCCAAAAAGAGGAACATGGGATGTACTCACTCATATTTGGTTTCTAGCCATAAATAAAGGTCATTGAGCCTATAATTCGGGCTCTTAGAGAAGCCAAATAAGAAGTGACAATCACTCCTAACAATCTTTAACTGACTTGCATACACCACACATTCCATACTTGTAATAATGAAGATATGTTTGTTACCTTTAAAAGTGTGTGTATTTTCAGAGCAAAAGGACCAAACACCAATGAAAATGGGTGCCCTAAATAATCCAGCCTCTCAGAGTGCCTCTGTTACAGTTTTCTCAGAGTTCTGCATCTAAAACAGCTTCGAGGCTGATGGCTGAGATGGTCTTGCCTCACTACTCTAGCCAGAACGTCTAATAGGCTCTACACTTTCCCATCACACATAGATGAAACAAAAAATAATGAAGCTAATTCCCCCAGGACTTGACCATTATCCCAGTTTTCTCAGGGTCCCCCAAGGATGCCTTTGCTCCCGCACAACAGGAAGCAGTCTAGAGAACATAATGCTTACAGTCCCAAAAGGTGGGGTGGGTGGGTTTTGGTTGTTCAATGGATTATGGATGTTTGTCATCATTTAGTGAGGTTGGTTACATGTTGTTATTGGTCATGGTCATGGAAAAAGCTGAGCAAACACTAGATTCAAGAATCTTTTTCTAAAGGGAAAATAGGGCATAAAACATAGAAACAATAAGATAAAAAGGTAAATTGTTGAGTCTATTTTCAAACAACCACTAGTCTCAAGTATTTTACATTTGTATGTATTTTTGTATATTGATACAAATTTAAGGTTATTTTTGTTATATTGCATTTTGTTTCTACTTTTGTTTATGGTATTGTGCTTATACAGCTCATTTAAAAATCTAAAGTTTTAGTACTTAAAAGCTATTTAGAATAAAAAAGAAGTATGGGTGAATAGTTGTCTATAAAAATCAAATTTATAGTCATGTTAGGTATGGTTTCAAGATCATACAGAGATATATTTTAGATATATAGCTGATCTTCAAACACTTCAAAGACCTACAGCTTATAGAATTTAAAATTCTATACTAACATAAGGCTTTTCATGACATTCTGACATGTCTGCTCCTGGCACCCCCAATCTACTTCAAAAAAGGATGATGATCATTGAAGAACCTCCATATGGAGTTTACTTTCTTTGTGGCAAAAGCTAGCCATTTGGGCAAGGGGCTGTCCTTGCCTTGACTGCTGACAGTATGCTGTCCAAACTGGATAAGGACACAAAAAAGCGACTGCCAAATTTTACCAAGACAATTTATGACTGTCCTTCAAAATTCCTGCTTTACAGAAAAGCCTGTCAGATATTCGAGGCCTGAACATTTCAGTATAACCTTGAGGTGACTGTCTAGGCAACCAGATATCTCTGTAATTTCTATAGTTTTGGAAATTGCTTTCACTGTACTTCCTGTTTACTCAAGTAATATTTTATCCTTCTTAGGTCTCTGATGGGGATTAAAGAATAGACAGTTAAAGTTTTGAAGTTTTCCTTGTTACCAAATTCAGAAAAGAAACTTACCTAAGAGATATAAAGTTTATAAGGTTGAAAAACATAAAAGCTTAGATTGTTTATCTAGCAAGGTATTTTAAGATTTAAAAAGATATTTTAGGATAGTAATACAAGTTATGACAAAAATGACTTAGGTATAAAACTTTGGACTAAGATGGGACAATTATGGAGTATTTTCTCTAAATTTGCCAAATACAAATGAACTGGACATTGTGAATATAATTCTTTCCTGAAAATTGTTCTTATTATGTATAGTTTTACTCTATTACATTTAAAATCTGTAACACAGTAAAAGGGGAAATGTTGTGGAATATTCCCTTACACTGTATGAAGATGTGTCATTGTGATTTTTTTTTTTAAATAGAAACCTAAATTGCCAATAGTTAAGCAGAAAGTATAGCAGGGACTTCTGGGGACAGAGAAAGCCCTTAGAAGAAGATGCTCACCTTACTAGACCTGGATGGAGGTGGGTGGTCCTTGGACTTCCTACAGGGCAGGGAACCCTGATTGCTCTTCGGGCTGATGGGGGAGGGGGAGTTGATCGGGGGAGGGGGAGGGAAATGGGAGGCGGTGGCGGGGGAGGAGGCAGAAATCTTTAATAAATAAAATTAAAAAAAATAAATAAAAATAAAAAAGAAGAAAGGTGGAGCCATCAGTCTGATGGAGAGGAAGCAGAATGGGCAATACAGAGCAAAGTTAACTAAGACACATAAAAGAACATAGATTTAAAAATATTGGTTAATTTAAGTTTTAACGACTAGTTATGAGCAAGCCTAAGTTAAATATGAGCTTTTATAATTAATAATAAATCTCTATGTCATTTTTCTTGTGAGCTGGTGGCCCAAAGAAAAATCTGTCTGCAGTACATCTTTGCATTTTGGGAACTTGCTATTTTACGTGAAGTCAGTTTACCACGTTGGAGCGCCATTCTGTAACATTAGGGTCTTCTTGTTGGGGTTTCTGTCCTGCCTAGTTCCCACAGCCAGCAAGTCCCAAAGAAAATACACAGAAGTCTACATTAATCTTAAACTGATTGGCCCATTAGCTCAGGCTTTTTATTTGCTCTTATAACATATATTAGCCAATTATTCTTATATATGTTAGTCACATGGCTCAATATTTTTTTCAGCGGGGCAGGTCACATCCTGCTTCTTCCATGATCTGGGCAGAACTGGGGAGGAATGAGCTTCCTTCTTCCCAGCATTCTCCTGTTCTCATTGCCCCCCTTACTTCCTGTCTGGTTGTCCCACCTATATTTCCTGCCTGGTTACTGGCCAATCAGTGTTTATTTAAGATACAATTGACAGAATATAGAATTGTTTCACACGATATGAGGGTAAACCTGGCAAAGACTTCTAGCAATGGGGGATATGAAGCCTCAGTTGGTCATGTCCTGTAACCAGGCAAGACTTCCAGTGGGCATACTGAGACCCAAAAACGAGCCACAAAGCCTTCGACCTGCAACATGTCCTACCTACATGAAGTGCAGGGGTAAAAGTGGCACAGAACTTGTGGGAGTGGCCAAACAGTCCAGCTTGAGACTCATGCCAGAAAAGAGAGCTCACCCCTGACACTGCCCAGAACACTGGGATCCAGAGGCTAAAGAGTCCAGAGACCTAGGATAGAACCAAACATGACTGACAAAAAAAAAAAATCAATGAATTGATTCCTAATGGTATTCAGCTATACTCATAGATCAGTATCTAGTTTAATTATCACTACAGAGGCTTCATGCGGTACCTGAAGGAAACAGATGGAGACCCAAAGGCAAACATTAGACCAAGCTCAGAAAACCCTGGTGAAAAGAGGAAGGACTGTAGGAACCTGAAGGGTCAAGGACATCACAAGAAAACCCACAGAATCATCTAATCTGGGCTCATAGGGACTCATAGAGATGACAACCAGAGAGCCTGCATGGGACTGACCTAAGCCTTCTGCATATATGTGACAGTTGTATCTTCTTGCGAACTCCTAACAGTGGGAACAGGGGCTGTCTCTGACTCTTTTGCCAGCTTTCAGGACCCTATTCCTCATACTGGGTTGCTTGCATAGCTTTAATATGAATGGAGGTGCTTTGTCTTACTGCTTAGTTGGTATCAATGGGAGGCCTACCCTCTTCTGTAAAGAAACAGAGGAGGAAGGGCCAGAGGGGAGGTGACGGGAGGAGAGAAGGGAGGCAAACTGTGGTCAGGATATAAGAAACTATTCATTTTTTAAAACAAAGAAAATAAAAAAGAAAATAATTGCCTAGTGTATGTGTTTACTTAACCTCTGTATAAAGTATTCTAGAGAAATGTTCAAATGCTCTCTCAATTTGAAGTTTTAATATTCCCTGCAACACAAAGAGGACAAGATCCTCATAATATATCATCATTTTTGTCTGAGACCATCCCTAGACAGGGTATTATGTGTAAATTCTGACAGATATTCTATTTTAAAAATCTAACATCGATTTTTCTCACAGTGATCATTGTGTGTGTGTGTGTGTGTTTGGGAGGGGTTCTTTGGTACTGGATCTTACCAAGGAAAATGCTTTAATTTCTACTCCTGTGCCTAGATGGACCAAGCCAACTCTGTATTCAGTGTCTTCAAAGAAATACAGAGAAGAGGCCCCTAATTTTCCCTGCCAACTTCATTCCCAGCGGGGAAAACACAGACTTATGACATTGGAAGGTTGGGTCATGAGATATTGTCCAAGTTTGACACAGAGTTCTCCTGAATTTCCGTACCTATCCTATTCTGCCAAATAACCTTAAAATCTTTTGTTAGTCCTTGTTGGGGAGCCTCTCTGAAACCCAGGTCCAAGTCGGGTCCTAGTTCTTGGAGAAATCTTTTTTTTGTTTGTTTTTTTTTTTGTTTGTTTGTTTTTCGAGACAGGGTTTCTCTGTGGCTTTGGAGCCTGTCCTGGAACTAGCTCTTGTAGACCAGGCTGGCCTCGAACTCACAGATATCTGCCTACCTCTGCCTCCCGAGTGCTGGGATTAAAGGCATGCGCCACCATCGCCCCGCTTCTTGGAGAAATCTTAAAGGCAGTATTTTACTTCAAGTAGCCCTTTTGCCACGCCTCCTAGTTGCAACTGTCTTCTCCTGTGGGGTGGACCCAGCTTTTTACGCCCACACATACCCCCCCCACTTCCGGGCCCGTACTAGCCACACCCAGGAGTTCTGTGGATCATGCGCAGCCTGATGTAACAATTTTCGCCCGTGGAACTGGGAGGTGCTTCTCAGTGGTTTCTGTTTGCAGCGCTCCGATGATGGCGAGCAAGTACGTCTACTTCGACCTCGACTATTATGGGGTGGGCTTCTATGAGGAAGTAATAATGACCGAATCTCAGCAGAGGCTAGCAGCAGCCCGTAGATGCTACGGAAGAGGTGTACGAGTTCTGCATGAGCTAGGTGATACAGACTACATGAACGGTGAATATGAACATCACTATTACCGTGAAAGAAACGAAACACGGGCCATCCCCAGTGAGCCTGGACGGGGAACGCTTGGTGGGCCTGGGAAAGCCGCTGGAGCAGTTTCTCAACCCTCCAACAAGCGACGTGTAAAATACAAGTTCACTCACGAACAACTTTGTGAACTGGACAGAGTTTTCCAAGAAACCCAGTATCCAGATGCACTCCAAAGGTATGTACATGCCTTTTAAAGAATCCACTCTGTTTTCCAGTACTTTGAGCTCCTTTGCTTTCTTTTAACCTCTTTTCTTCATTAAAAAAATACTGGCCAGACAGTGGTGACACAAGCCTTTAATCCCAGCACTCAAGAGGCAGAGGCAGGAGGATCTCTGTGAGTTCAAGATCAGCCTGGTCTAAAAGAGCTAGTTCCAGGACAACCAGAACACAGAGAAACACTGGCTCAACCTCCTCAGTAGCTGAGATTAATTTGGTCCCTGGGTTGGGCCTCCTTCTATTCTTGGCCCTGAAACTGCAAAATCTTCAGCTGAATTTATGGTGGGGGTGAGAAAGGTGGTCTCTGAGGTTAAAGGTCAAATTCTCCCATGCACTTTGGAAAAAGAAAAAGAAGCATAATGCTCCTGGTGGGGATTTCTTTCATTTTGCAGTTGTTTTTTTAAAAGAAACCGTCCAAACCAAGACGAAAGTGCAGAGCTTGCAGTGTTTTCAAAACCGTTTTGGGGAACAAGACCCTTGCGCTTTGCAATCGTCCCTGACCCCCTCTCTAGCCTACTGCAGCATTTTGTCTTTTCATCCAGAGTCTGACTGCTTTGGCTGGCACACAC
This sequence comes from Microtus agrestis, assembly GCA_902806775.1. Lineage (NCBI taxonomy): Eukaryota > Metazoa > Chordata > Mammalia > Rodentia > Cricetidae > Microtus > Microtus agrestis. Next base: position 4,860 of record CADCXT010003917.1, on the reverse strand, counting down.
AAAGAAAATCATGGATTGTGCTTTGTGTCTATGGAGAAATATCTCTTTACCTCTGAGTTTTAAGTCTTTGGTGGTATATACCAAGAAACTGAAATTCTGGCTACATTAATTCTATGTTTACTGCTTTGAACAGTAGCGACTCTGTTCTCATGTGGTTAAACAAATGCAAAATACCATCCACAAGAAATCCTAGTTCTGGGGAGGTGAGGACATGACTCCCCAGGGGGCCACAGTGAATATGGGACCAGTGACAGTTAGTGTATCCAATAAAGTTGGAGCTGAAGAGATGGCTCATGGGGTAAAAGTGCTTAAAACAAGCCTGAGGATTGGTTTGTACTTTCAACCCAATTAGAAAGCCCCAGAGGTACTGATGGGCACCTAAATCCCATCAGTCCTACAGGCAGATGGGAGACAGACACAGGAAAACCACCACAACATGGTGAGCCAGGTAGACCTAGTAGGCAGCATAGCCTCAGAACAAGAAAAAAACCAACCTCAACAAGGTCAAAAGGAAGAAGAGGCTTCAAAATTTATCACCCAAGCTCTAATAGATTTGGCCTTTGGAGCACTTGTGTGTCCCCCTCGTGTGTGTGTGTATGCATGTGTATAATATTATAGAATATTATATATATGATGACAAATAATTTTTATAGCAAAATGACTGCCATTCAAGCATGTTTTCCTGAATTTATACTCATACCCAATATCCACACAAAACAAGCATAGCTGCACAGAAAAAAAAATTGGACACTGCTGTAAGCAAAAACATACAATATAGTCAAAACCCAGCCTGTTTCTCAACTCCAATTCCTTATTAGAACTGTACTTACTTTAACTATGTGTGTGAGTATGACACACCTGAACATGTGGATGAAGAGGGAAATCTGGGAGTCTGTTCTCTCCTTCCCTAGTGTGAGGACCAGGGGTTGGAATCTCATCTTCAGGAGTGCCATCGGGTCCCTTTACCCACCGAGTGATCTCCCTTGGCTATGCTATGGAGTTCTTAAAGCAACATTTAGTGTTTTGACAAGATGAAGTCATTTCTAAAGAGTCCTATCTGCAAGAAAAACTGATTAAATGAGAATTTATTGAGCTGGGGTCAGGGATAACAAGATAAAAATGCAGAGAGACCATATATGTGCACTCTCCTTCCCTCTCCCCATGTGGCAGTGGCTAACCTCTGTCCCTTTCTCTCCACAGAAAAGCACTTGCAGAGCGCATTCATGTGGACGAATGCAAGGTGAAGGTCAGTAGAGGCTCATCTCTGTTGTAAAGGAGAGAGGGACACGCTTGATCATTCAGGCTGCCTGGTTTGCTTAGCCCTGAAATAACCACACAGAAACTATATTAATTAAATCACTGCTTGGCCCATTATTCCTAGTCTCTTATTGGCTAACTCTCACATATTAGTTTAACCCATTTCTATTAATCTGTATATCGCCATGTGGCAGTGGCTTACCAGGAAAGATTCTAACCATTTTCCATCTCAGGCAGAGGATCCATGGCGTCTCTCTGACTCTGCTTTCTTCCTCCCAGCATTCAGTTCTGTCTTTTCCACCTACCTAAGTTCTGCCCTTCCAGGTCAAGCAGTTTCTTTATTGATTAACCAATACAAGCAACACATAGAAAGAAGGATATCCTACACATCTCAGATCTGCTTCAGGACAGGCCTGGCCTTATCTTCTACACCTGGAGTTCCTGGGTCTTTTTTGAATGCTTTGTGCGGGCAAATAAGAGTTGGACTAATGTGCTCTTTGGAAGTAGAAAGTGTTTGCAAAAGTAAACTCCAGCTAGTGTTTCTTCCCTGTTTCTGGAAGTAAAGGAATAGGTTTCCCCCAAAGGAAAGCAAAACCAAGAAACCGTGTCTCCCATTTTCTGTGTGAGAGGAATTATGTTTATGTCTGTCTAAATATAGCAGATCGAGGTATAATTATGATATATGCATGTCATACACACCTGCATGTCCCCTATTTAATGATGAACTATGTGTGACAAAAAGATCTTCTGCATAATATTTCTGTCTGGAGTCATGTTGGCACTCAGGATTGCCATGGAAATACTTACGTGATGGCAGGAATAAGAGTTAGGTGTTACTAACTGCTCAAAGAATGAGTAAATATGGAACAGGGATGGCTTGCCTTTCTACGAGGAAAATTGTTTAAGCAAGGTGAAAAGGATGTGGGACAAGAGCTGAAAAGCCCTTGTGGCTGATTCTTCTGATTTTCTTTTGTAAGGTTTTAGTAAGATGGCCCAGACAAATGCAGCTCTGAATTTAATCTCCCCAGCTTGGTATCTTGTGTCAACTCTGAGATAGTGCTCCAAATCTTTCATTATGAAGAAGGCGATGACAGACAGGTTTGAAAGTCTGTCTAAAGAATGAGCCTGATAGAGTTCAGGCGTTGGCGGATAGCTTGTTTATCCAAAGGCTTTTGCAGAAGAGTGGGCCTGTTGCTATGTGTGCTGAGTCTGTGTGTGGACAGTCTATAGTGGTGGAAAGCAAGATTTCGTGGGCTATGACCACATCCTCCACCCTGGGTAATACTTGCAGTCTTGAAGTTTGCAAGGAATGGGAAACTCCATTCTGTGGAGGGGAGAATGCCAGTCCCTTATGAAGTTGCGTGTGTTTTACCACCATAACATTAGTTACTCAGCATGATAACCCGGCCTCCATCTTGGTCTTATTTCAGGCTTGGTTTAAGAATACAAGGTCTAAATACAGGAAAAAACAGGTGGAATTCCTACTCAGCAATAACACATCTGGTTGCCTGAACAACTTTCCACCCAAGAAGGATGAAGATCCCGAGAGTGCCTCTGTTGCTAAGGCATCACAACAGTTCCTCTTGTACCAGTAATATCTTGGGCAATCCTGTTGGCCTTGAAAACACTGTCTTGTCACATACAATAACAATAAATACTAAGATTTACCAAAGCACTAGTTGCATTTGTCATTCCACCCCCGTCCAGCTTGTTAAACAACTTAGCACCAGTAACGCCATTTTGCAAGGCTTGTACTGAATATTCAGGGTTTGAACAAAGGGCAGTTTAGAAGCTGCCAAAACGAGATAGGGACACCTGTGGCTGGGCCGAGGGAGGAAAGGCGAATGCCGAGGGAAAGACTCCCTGCCTGTCCTAGATAAGAACCAAGGCAGCCCATATCTGAATCCTCGGGAACTAGGGACCTTGTCCCCGGCCGAACTCGGCCACATTCAAACTGACCAATGGAAACCCTGTAACTACGCTTCTCGCTTCTGTACCCGCGCTTTTTGCTCCCCAACTCTATATAAACCCACTACCCCCAACCTGGAGGCGCGCAAGTCCTCCAGAGACTTTGCTGCCCACAGGTACCTGTGTTCACACAATAAACCTCTTGCGATTTGCATCCGTATGGTCTCGGCCTGTTCCTAGGCTTCGGGGGAGTCTCCTCCAGAGGGAAAGTCCTCCTCAGGGGTCTTTCATTTGGTGCGTTGGCCGGGAAATGAGACCACCTCACCCAGGAACTACCGACTCACCATCAGGAGGTAAGCTGGCCAGCACCGATTCGTTAGTCTGTGTCTGTGTCATTTGTGTTCTTTGTTAAACTCTGTACACTCAGGACTGAGTACTTGTATTCTGGCGAGGTAGAAAAGGAGCTGACGAACTCGGGCTTTTCTCCGGCAACTGTGGAAGACGTTCCACTGGTGTCTGGTACCCGATTTTTCGGGGCTGTGTCTGGAGCCTTCGGGGCTCAACCCTTATCGGAAGGATACGTGGATCTGGTTGGAGAAGGGAGGTCTGGACTCCCACAATCTCCGTCTGAAATTTTGCCTTCAGCTTTATGCTGAAGCCGCACAGCGCGTTTGTGTTGTCTGTGTCTGATTGTTGGATTTCTGTGTTTAATATGTTCTTTGTTTTGTGTATCCGTTTGTCCTTGAGTCTAAATCTGGTACAATGGGGCAGCCATGATGGCTGCGACGGAGAGCGCACCCACGGAGCTAGGACTGAACTGGCAGAGAGCAAACCGGGGGAAACCGTGTGCACGCCAGTAGTAGCGCTCACAGGCCGGCCAAGCGCGAGCGCGCGCATGTATGTATGCGGCCAAGTGTATATGTATGTATAAGGCCAAGCGCGTGTGCGCCCATCGCCCCGCGCACCGGGGCCAGAGGGCAGAAGGAAGGGAGGGAGCAGGGCTGATGATTTCCCACGGGCAGCCTGGAGCCAGGCCTAGGCAGGGCAGCCAGCTCCAGCTCTGAACAAACTTCTCTGCAGGGCACAGGGCAGGACTTGGTAATGATCCTGGCCCGAGTCAGAGAAGGGGGCAGCCGTGGCCTCACATTTACACGTGAGTCCCCGGCCCAGCAGCGGCCCCCTCAGCTGTCACTTGGGCGCCGATACAGAAATGCTTGAATTCCTTGGCTCTAAGCGCTGGGTAGATAGGGCTGGGCATGCGCGCAGCTGGACAAGGCGCAGCTGCCCCGCCCCCGCCCAGGGGCCGAGCCCGGGGCCCATACTCCCCTCTCTCTGCCTCCCGCTCTCCTCCCAGCCACGCTCTCTCCTCGGGAGCCGCAGGCCGCATCAGGGGAGGGACAGGCGCTGGGGGCTCCATTTCCTGTGTCCCGCTGCGGGCCAAGCACACTCTCCCCACTCAGGAGGGTCTTCAGGGATAAGACTAGGCTCCACATTTGCCAGTGGACCTCACCAATAAAAGGCCTACCACTCTGCAGGCCAGGCCCCCCAAAAAATCTTACTTGATTTAATTGTAGTGGGGCAATCTGCTCTCAGTGTGGGCTTCAGTGTTTCATGCTTGGACTATCCAGCATGTGCCACGTGCGTGTCCTGCCGCGTGCATCTGCACACAGGTCTCTGCTGCATGCCGAGACTTTT
>CADCXT010003916.1:0-68792 GCA_902806775.1 Microtus agrestis | reverse complement strand
CAGGGACTGCTGATAGGGCGCATCACTAATCATGCTAGATTTCCTTTTTAAAAATTATTATTAGGAATTTATTTTAAATCTCAAGATTACTTATTTCATATAGTTGAGTCAATGAAAATCTCAAGTATACACATATATAGTCATATATGTATGAACACATGTATTTAGATTAATCTAGTTGCTTTAAACATGAAAAAATCCTGTAATAGTATATATATTGGAGCCAAATTTATTATTTTTTTCAGCAAAGGGAAAAATCTTACTTCATGAAAACAAAGGAAAATATAAAATCTTTAAAAACTTCAGTTTTCTATTTAATTGTTCACATAACTTTAAGAATCCATAACCAATGTAGCAAACATATTTAAATTATATCATTTTCCCTTCTGCCAGCAGTTTAAGTCCCATGATCCACAAGATTTCTGTGAAGGATCTTCATGGCACTACTGGCTGATTGCACTCAGGAGGCAGAGGCAGGTGGATCTCTGTGAGTTCGAGGCCAGTCTGGTGTATAGAGTGAGTTCCAGGACAGCCGGGGCTACCCAGAGAAACCCTGTCTTGGAAACAAAACAAAACAAGAAAACAAAAGCAGCAGAAAAGCCAGTTGGTGGTGGTGCACGCCTTTAATCCCAGCACTTGGGAGTCAGAGGCAGGTGTATTTCTGTGAGTTTGGGGCCAACCTGCTTTACATAGTGAGTTCCAGGACAGCCAGGGCTACTTGCAGAAATCTTGTCTCGAGACCCCTCCCCCCCCTTTCCCACACACAAAAGAAGTCACCTGGAAAGAGGGAACCTCAGCAGAGGAACTGCCTCCATCAGAATGACCTGTGGGCATGTCAATGGGGGCATTTTCTTTTTTAAAATTATATTTTATTTTTCCATTCAAAATTTTACACTTCCTCCCCTTCTCTCCCATTCCCCTCCCACTTCCCCACTCACCCTCCTCCCTCCTCCGGGGCATTTTCTTAATTAGTGATTGACTGGGAGGCCCCAGCTCACTGTAGTGGGTAGTGGTGGATATCATGCCTAGGCAAATGTTCCCAGAATCAAGAAGAAGCCATGTCTTGACAGAATAAAGAAAAAAAAAAACAGGCTGAGCGAGCCTCGATGAACAAGCCAGTAAGCAGCACTTGTCCAAGGCCTCTGCATCAGTGCCTGCCTCCACTTTCCTGTCTTGGCTTCCCCAGAGGATGAACTGTAACCCATAAGCCAAGTAAGTAATCTCTTTCCTCCACCAACTTGCTTTTGGTCTGTGTTTTATCACAGCATCAGAGAGCAAACCAGGTGGATCACTTAAGACATTTTCCAGGCTAGAATCACCACAAGATTTGAATATTTGATCAAAGCCTTATGAAAATGCATGCGCCACAAGGTGGCGTCCTTTGTCATTTTTTATTTTTATTTTATTTTATTTTTATTTTTATTTATTTATTTATTTGGGTTTTTTTTTTTTTTGAGACATTCTCTGTAGCTTTGGAGACTGTCCTGGAACTAGGTCTTCTAGACCAGGCTGGCCCTCGAACTCACAGAGATCTGCCTGCCTCTGCCTCCCGATTGCTGGGACTAAAGGCGTGTGCCACCACCGCCAGGTGACATTTTCTTTTTAAGCTTTATTTTTTATTTTATGTATATGCGTGTTTTGCCTGCAAGGATCTGTGTAGAATGTGTGTGCAGTGCCCATAGAGGTCAGGAGAAGGCGTTGGGTCCTCTGAAATTAAAGTTACAGATATTTGTGAGCTACCATGTGGAGGCTGGGAACTGAACTCGGGTCCTCTGGAAGAGCAGCAAGTGCTCTTAACCACTTAGTCATCTCTCCAGCCTCAAAGAAGATTTGTGTGTGGGATCGAAGTTTTCGGTCTGAAATGAGGGGCCATGCCCCTTCATCTCCTTTTCTTTTCTTTCCTTTCCCCTTCCTTTTCCTTCCTTCCCTCCATCCTTCCTTCCTTCCTTCCTTCCTTCCTTCCTTCCTTCCTTCCTTCCTTCCTTCCTTCCTTCCCTTTCTCCCTACCTCCCCGTTTTCTTTCGTGAGACAGAATCTCAGAATGTAGCTCTGGCTGGCCTGGAACTCACCCTTGTAGTCCTGGCTAGCGTTTAACTCATGAACATCTGCCTGTTTCTGCCTCCCGAGTACTGGGATTAAAGGAGTGCACCACCATGCCTAGCTAGCATTTCCATAATGCTTAGTTTTGGTTGACCCTTCCCCCTTGTCCTTCTTGACCCCATGTCCCTGCTCCTCATCCCTGCTCAAACCCTTACACTTCCAGCAATTCCCTTCTCTTTCCAAATCACAGGTGTTCGATTACACCCCTCTCCTCCTTGAAGGTCACTTTTTTCTTCTTTCATAAGATCCTTTCTGGTTCTCTGATCTCTATATATACTCCCTCCTGCATAAACATAGATATAGAAAAATTAGATCTATGAGAGAGATCAATGTTTGTTTTTTTTTATTTTTTTAATTAATTTATTTATTTATTGAAGATTTCTGCCTCCTCCCTGCCACTACCTCCCATTTCCCTCCCCCTCCCCCCATCAAGTCCCCCTCCTCATCAGCCCAAAGAGCAATCAGGGTTCATTGACCTGTGAGAAGTCTGAGGACCACCCACCTCAATCCAGTTCTAGTAAGGTGAGCATCCAAACTGCCTAGGCTCCCACAAAGCCAATACGTGCAGTAGGATCTAAAACCCATTGCCATTGTCCTTGAGTTCTCAGTAGTCCTCATTGTCCACTATGTTCAGCAAGTCCGGTTTTATCCCATGCTTTTTCAGACCCGGCCAGCTGGCCTTGGTGAGTTCCCGATAGAACATCCCATTGTCTCAGTGTGTGGGTGCACCCTCGCGGTCCTGAGTTCCTTGTTCGTGCTCTCTCTCCTTCTGCTCCTGATTTGGACCTTGAGATTTCAGTCCGGTGCTCCAATGTGGGTCTCTGTCTCTGTCTCCTTTCATCGCTTGATGAAGGTTAATATTCAGGAGGATGCCTATATGTTTTTCTTTGGGTTCACCTTCCTATTTAGCTTCTCTAGAATCGCGAATTATAGGCTCAATGTCCTTTATTTATGGCTAGAAACCAAATATGAGTGAGTACATCCCATGTTCCTCTTTTTGGGTCTGGCTTACCTCACTCAGGATAGTGTTTTCTATTTCCATCCATTTGTATGCAAAATTCAAGAAGTCCTTGTTTTTACTGCTGAGTAGTACTCTAATGTGTATATATTCCATACTTTCTTCATCCATTCTTCCATTGAAGGGCATCTAGGTTGTTTCCAGGTTTTGGCTATTACAAACAAAGCTGCTATGAACATAGTTGAGCATATACTTTTGTTGTATGGTAGGGCATGTCTTCGGTATATTCCCAAGAGTGTTATTGCTGGGTCCAGGGGTAGGTTGTTCCCAAATTTCCTGAGAAACCGCCACACTGCTTGCGGAGTGGTTCTTGAATCTTTAATGCCATCTTCAGTTTTTTCATACATCTTGCTTTTATTTGTATTTCGTTCTAAAACATTTTCTTGATTCTTTGTGAATTTCACATCACACATCCTAATATGACTCATTCCCCTGTCTCCTCGCTTCTGCCCTCTGGCCTTTCAATCTCCCTGCCAAAGTAAAGTTTAAAAGTAAAACAAAAACCCGAACCAAAGCACGAAAAAAATGAAACACCCCTCAAACCTCGGGTGCGGAAGCTGTGCTGTGTCACAGGTCACCCTTCAGTAAACACATATATGCCCTTTTCTTGCAAGTGCTCATTGCACGAGTCATTGGTCTGGTCCGGGGCCTCTGGTTTCTGCTGCGCTGTGGGTACTGGGGCCTGACTGGGACTCTCTTGGTTATCCTGTTGTTGCCCCGTGTTGTGGAGATGCTGCAGCTTTGGGTCTGTGCCGTCACGTGCTCCAGCGGCTCATAGATGAGGTGGGTGTGGGGTGGGCTACCTTGATTCTTTGTCCTGATTCTGGGTCTGGCTGGTAGCTGGGCTGGTTCAGCCTGCTAGCTTTCCCTCTCTGTCACCACCCAGGAGAGATCTCCATGTCTTGGCCAGTGGTCCTAGCACAGCCTGAGTCTGTGCTGATGTCCGTGACCCGTGTTGCTACCAAACACCACACTGATGCCCAGGTCTGGGCTCCCACCCTGTGGCCTTCTTGGTGCCTGAGAGCTGTGCCACTGCTGAACCCATACTGACCTGAGTGCCGTGTGCTGCAACCCAGGCCCAGGGTGTCATATGGGCCCAAGCTGCAGAAGGGAACAAGTCTGGGTCAGTGACCCTGCCACAGACGGGGTCTGCACTGATGTCTGAGATTCCTGTGTGGATGCCCGGGATCTGGGCTTACACCTGGGCCATACGGGTGTTCACAGGCCATGCTGTTCAGAGGGACCTGCACTGCCACCTGGGGCCACTGTGACATCTGGGTCTGGGCCCCTGCCGAGGACCCTGTCTGAGCCCATGGTCCAACCACAGCAGGGACCTGTATTGCTATCCATGGCCCATATTGCCACGAAGGGCCACTCAGACGCATCAAGGGCCTGGGCACCACCAAGGGTCAGATCACTGTTGGGGGGTTGAGCCTCTGTTGGAGCCATGCAGATCTGAGGAGCCTGTGCTGCTACCAGGCCATGGTTTCACTGGGGGCCTGGGCTGCCCCTAAGGCCCTTGTCTGGCTTGGAACTGGCTGGGTCTGTGATCCTGCTGCTGCCTCTGTGGTCTGTGCTATGTCCCTGGCTCCTGCCACCACTGAAAGCAGTGAGGATTGGGCTGCACAGAGTTGGTCCTGCCCCTCACTGGCTGAAACACTAGGGAGAACTGGCCCTGCCCCCACCCACTGCAGCTCTCAGAATAGGCTCTGCACCTTGCCAGGGCAGCACAGCAGAGCTGGGGTGCAGGTGATTCACCCTGAAGACATGCGAGTGGAGAGCTAGCCCATGGTCTATCCCATGGTAGCATGAGGAGGGAGAGATACCCCTTGCCCCAGGCACCTTACCTACCCCAGGCGGGAAAAGCTGGTCCCAGGGACCAAGAGTGGGAGAGCTGTTCCTGCCCCTCACAGACTGCAGAACTCAAGAAGGTTCTCCCTCCCTCTCCCACCCTTTGCCACCAGAGGCAGGTGGCTGATCTGGCCCTGAGGCGGCACAGTTGGAGAATAGGCACTGCCCCCTATTGGCAGTGCTGGGAATCAAATCCGGGTCAGCTGGCAGACCTTAAGGCCTTCTGATTTCACCTATTAAAAAAAATCATTTGCACCTTAAAAATAAGATGGGATTCCTTTATTGTAAAAAAGTTTCAAGAGATACTAAAGTCTTACATTTATATCATAGTTAACAAAAATATTCCTCTGTATTTTAAAAGAAGAGCGACAGGGACTGCTGATAGGGCGCATCACTAATCATGCTAGATTTCCTTTTTAAAAATTATTATTAGGAATTTATTTTAAATCTCAAGATTACTTATTTCATATAGTTGAGTCAATGAAAATCTCAAGTATACACATATATAGTCATATATGTATGAACACATGTATTTAGATTAATCTAGTTGCTTTAAACATGAAAAAATCCTGTAATAGTATATATATTGGAGCCAAATTTATTATTTTTTTCAGCAAAGGGAAAAATCTTACTTCATGAAAACAAAGGAAAATATAAAATCTTTAAAAACTTCAGTTTTCTATTTAATTGTTCACATAACTTTAAGAATCCATAACCAATGTAGCAAACATATTTAAATTATATCATTTTCCCTTCTGCCAGCAGTTTAAGTCCCATGATCCACAAGATTTCTGTGAAGGATCTTCATGGCACTACTGGCTGATTGCACTCAGGAGGCAGAGGCAGGTGGATCTCTGTGAGTTCGAGGCCAGTCTGGTGTATAGAGTGAGTTCCAGGACAGCCAGGGCTACCCAGAGAAACCCTGTCTTGGAAACAAAACAAAACAAGAAAACAAAAGCAGCAGAAAAGCCAGTTGGTGGTGGTGCACGCCTTTAATCCCAGCACTTGGGAGTCAGAGGCAGGTGTATTTCTGTGAGTTTGGGGCCAACCTGCTTTACATAGTGAGTTCCAGGACAGCCAGGGCTACTTGCAGAAATCTTGTCTCGAGACCCCTCCCCCCCCTTCCCCACACACAAAAGAAGTCACCTGGAAAGAGGGAACCTCAGCAGAGGAACTGCCTCCATCAGATTGACCTGTGGGCATGTCAATGGGGGCATTTTCTTTTTTAAAATTATATTTTATTTTTCCATTCAAAATTTTACACTTCCTCCCCTTCTCCCATTCCCCTCCCACTTCCCCACTCACCCTCCTCCCTCCTCCGGGGGCATTTTCTTAATTAGTGATTGACTGGGAGGCCCCAGCTCACTGTAGTGGGTAGTGGTGGATATCATGCCTAGGCAAATGTTCCCAGAATCAAGAAGAAGCCATGTCTTGACAGAATAAAGAAAAAAAAAAACAGGCTGAGCGAGCCTCGATGAACAAGCCAGTAAGCAGCACTTGTCCAAGGCCTCTGCATCAGTGCCTGCCTCCACTTTCCTGTCTTGGCTTCCCCAGAGGATGGACTGTAACCCATAAGCCAAGTAAGTAATCTCTTTCCTCCACCAACTTGCTTTTGGTCTGTGTTTTATCACAGCATCAGAGAGCAAACCAGGTGGATCACTTAAGACATTTTCCAGGCTAGAATCACCACAAGATTTGAATATTTGATCAAAGCCTTATGAAAATGCATGCGCCACAAGGTGGCGTCCTTTGTCATTTTTTATTTTTATTTTATTTTATTTTTATTTATATTTATTTATTTATTTATTTATTTGGGTTTTTTTTTTTTGAGACATTCTCTGTAGCTTTGGAGACTGTCCTGGAACTAGCTCTTCTAGACCAGGCTGGCCCTCGAACTCACAGAGATCTGCCTGCCTCTGCCTCCCGATTGCTGGGACTAAAGGCGTGTGCCACCACCGCCAGGTGACATTTTCTTTTTTAAGCTTTATTTTTTATTTTATGTATATGCGTGTTTTGCCTGCAAGGATCTGTGTAGAATGTGTGTGCAGTGCCCATAGAGGTCAGGAGAAGGCGTTGGGTCCTCTGAAATTAAAGTTACAGATATTTGTGAGCTACCATGTGGAGGCTGGGAACTGAACTCGGGTCCTCTGGAAGAGCAGCAAGTGCTCTTAACCACTTAGTCATCTCTCCAGCCTCAAAGAAGATTTGTGTGTGGGATCGAGTTTTCGGTCTGAAATGAGGGGCCATGCCCCTTCATCTCCTTTTCTTTTCTTTCCTTTCCCTTCCTTTTCCTTCCTTCCCTCCCTCCATCCTTCCTTCCTTCCTTCCTTCCTTCCTTCCTTCCTTCCTTCCTTCCTTCCCTTTCTCCCTACCTCCCCGTTTTCTTTCGTGAGACAGAATCTCAGAATGTAGCTCTGGCTGGCCTGGAACTCACCTTGTAGTCCTGGCTAGCGTTTAACTCATGAACATCTGCCTGTTTCTGCCTCCCGAGTACTGGGATTAAAGGAGTGCACCACCATGCCTAGCTAGCATTTCCATAATGCTTAGTTTTGGTTGACCCTTCCCCCTTGTCCTTCTTGACCCCATGTCCCTGCTCCTCATCCCTGCTCAAACCCTTACACTTCCAGCAATTCCCTTCTCTTTCCAAATCACAGGTGTTCGATTACACCCCTCTCCTCCTTGAAGGTCACTTTTTTCTTCTTTCATAAGATCCTTTCTGGTTCTCTGATCTCTATATATACTCCCTCCTGCATAAACATAGATATAGAAAAATTAGATCTATGAGAGAGATCAATGTTTGTTTTTTTTATTTTTTTAATTAATTTATTTATTTATTGAAGATTTCTGCCTCCTCCCTGCCACTACCTCCCATTTCCCTCCCCCTCCCCCATCAAGTCCCCCTCCTCATCAGCCCAAAGAGCAATCAGGGTTCATTGACCTGTGAGAAGTCTGAGGACCACCCACCTCAATCCAGTTCTAGTAAGGTGAGCATCCAAACTGCCTAGGCTCCCACAAAGCCAATACGTGCAGTAGGATCTAAAACCCATTGCCATTGTCCTTGAGTTCTCAGTAGTCCTCATTGTCCACTATGTTCAGCAAGTCCGGTTTTATCCCATGCTTTTTCAGACCCGGCCAGCTGGCCTTGGTGAGTTCCCGATAGAACATCCCATTGTCTCAGTGTGTGGGTGCACCCCTCGCGGTCCTGAGTTCCTTGTTCGTGCTCTCTCTCCTTCTGCTCCTGATTTGGACCTTGAGATTTCAGTCCGGTGCTCCAATGTGGGTCTCTGTCTCTGTCTCCTTTCATCGCTTGATGAAGGTTAATATTCAGGAGGATGCCTATATGTTTTTCTTTGGGTTCACCTTCCTATTTAGCTTCTCTAGAATCGCGAATTATAGGCTCAATGTCCTTTATTTATGGCTAGAAACCAAATATGAGTGAGTACATCCCATGTTCCTCTTTTTGGGTCTGGCTTACCTCACTCAGGATAGTGTTTTCTATTTCCATCCATTTGTATGCAAAATTCAAGAAGTCCTTGTTTTTACTGCTGAGTAGTACTCTAATGTGTATATATTCCATACTTTCTTCATCCATTCTTCCATTGAAGGGCATCTAGGTTGTTTCCAGGTTTTGGCTATTACAAACAAAGCTGCTATGAACATAGTTGAGCATATACTTTTGTTGTATGGTAGGGCATGTCTTCGGTATATTCCCAAGAGTGTTATTGCTGGGTCCAGGGGTAGGTTGTTCCCAAATTTCCTGAGAAACCGCCACACTGCTTGCGGAGTGGTTCTTGAATCTTTAATGCCATCTTCAGTTTTTTCATACATCTTGCTTTTATTTGTATTTCGTTCTAAAACATTTTCTTGATTCTTTGTGAATTTCACATCACACATCCTAATATGACTCATTCCCCTGTCTCCTCGCTTCTGCCCTCTGGCCTTTCAATCTCCCCTGCCAAAGTAAAGTTTAAAAGTAAAACAAAAACCCGAACCAAAGCACGAAAAAATGAAACACCCCTCAAACCTCGGTGCGGAAGCTGTGCTGTGTCACAGGTCACCCTTCAGTAAACACATATATGCCCTTTTCTTGCAAGTGCTCATTGCACGAGTCATTGGTCTGGTCCGGGGCCTCTGGTTTCTGCTGCGCTGTGGGTACTGGGGCCTGACTGGGACTCTCTTGGTTATCCTGTTGTTGCCCCGTGTTGTGGAGATGCTGCAGCTTTGGGTCTGTGCCGTCACGTGCTCCAGCGGCTCATAGATGAGGTGGGTGTGGGGTGGGCTACCTTGATTCTTTGTCCTGATTCTGGGTCTGGCTGGTAGCTGGGCTGGTTCAGCCTGCTAGCTTTCCCTCTCTGTCACCACCCAGGAGAGATCTCCATGTCTTGGCCTGTGGTCCTAGCACAGCCTGAGTCTGTGCTGATGTCCGTGACCCGTGTTGCTACCAAACACCACACTGATGCCCAGGTCTGGGCTCCCACCCTGTGGCCTTCTTGGTGCCTGAGAGCTGTGCCACTGCTGAACCCATACTGACCTGAGTGCCGTGTGCTGCAACCCAGGCCCAGGGTGTCATATGGGCCCAAGCTGCAGAAGGGAACAAGTCTGGGTCAGTGACCCTGCCACAGACGGGGTCTGCACTGATGTCTGAGATTCCTGTGTGGATGCCCGGGATCTGGGCTTACACCTGGGCCATACGGGTGTTCACAGGCCATGCTGTTCAGAGGGACCTGCACTGCCACCTGGGGCCACTGTGACATCTGGGTCTGGGCCCCTGCCGAGGACCCTGTCTGAGCCCATGGTCCAACCACAGCAGGGACCTGTATTGCTATCCATGGCCCATATTGCCACGAAGGGCCACTCAGACGCATCAAGGGCCTGGGCACCACCAAGGGTCAGATCACTGTTGGGGGGTTGAGCCTCTGTTGGAGCCATGCAGATCTGAGGAGCCTGTGCTGCTACCAGGCCATGGTTTCACTGGGGGCCTGGGCTGCCCCTAAGGCCCTTGTCTGGCTTGGAACTGGCTGGGTCTGTGATCCTGCTGCTGCCTCTGTGGTCTGTGCTATGTCCCTGGCTCCTGCCACCACTGAAAGCAGTGAGGATTGGGCTGCACAGAGTTGGTCCTGCCCCTCACTGGCTGAAACACTAGGGAGAACTGGCCCTGCCCCCACCCACTGCAGCTCTCAGAATAGGCTCTGCACCTTGCCAGGGCAGCACAGCAGAGCTGGGGTGCAGGTGATTCACCCTGAAGACATGCGAGTGGAGAGCTAGCCCATGGTCTATCCCATGGTAGCATGAGGAGGGAGAGATACCCCTTGCCCCAGGCACCTTACCTACCCCAGGCGGGAAAAGCTGGTCCCAGGGACCAAGAGTGGGAGAGCTGTTCCTGCCCCTCACAGACTGCAGAACTCAAGAAGGTTCTCCCTCCCTCTCCCACCCTTTGCCACCAGAGGCAGGTGGCTGATCTGGCCCTGAGGCGGCACAGTTGGAGAATAGGCACTGCCCCCTATTGGCAGTGCTGGGAATCAAATCCGGGTCAGCTGGCAGACCTTAAGGCCTTCTGATTTCACCTATTAAAAAAAATCATTTGCACCTTAAAAATAAGATGGGATTCCTTTATTGTAAAAAAGTTTCAAGAGATACTAAAGTCTTACATTTATATCATAGTTAACAAAAATATTCCTCTGTATTTTAAAAGAAGAGCGACAGGGACTGCTGATAGGGCGCATCACTAATCATGCTAGATTTCCTTTTTAAAAATTATTATTAGGAATTTATTTTAAATCTCAAGATTACTTATTTCATATAGTTGAGTCAATGAAAATCTCAAGTATACACATATATAGTCATATATGTATGAACACATGTATTTAGATTAATCTAGTTGCTTTAAACATGAAAAAAATCCTGTAATAGTATATATATTGGAGCCAAATTTATTATTTTTTTCAGCAAAGGGAAAAATCTTACTTCATGAAAACAAAGGAAAATATAAAATCTTTAAAAAATTCAGTTTTCTATTTAATTGTTCACATAACTTTAAGAATCCATAACCAATGTAGCAAACATATTTAAATTATATCATTTTCCCTTCTGCCAGCAGTTTAAGTCCCATGATCCACAAGATTTCTGTGAAGGATCTTCATGGCACTACTGGCTGATTGCACTCAGGAGGCAGAGGCAGGTGGATCTCTGTGAGTTCGAGGCCAGTCTGGTGTATAGAGTGAGTTCCAGGACAGCCAGGGCTACCCAGAGAAACCCTGTCTTGGAAACAAAACAAAACAAGAAAACAAAAGCAGCAGAAAAGCCAGTTGGTGGTGGTGCACGCCTTTAATCCCAGCACTTGGGAGTCAGAGGCAGGCGTATTTCTGTGAGTTTGGGGCCAACCTGCTTTACATAGTGAGTTCCAGGACAGCCAGGGCTACTTGCAGAAATCTTGTCTCGAGACCCCTCCCCCCCTTCCCCACACACAAAAGAAGTCACCTGGAAAGAGGGAACCTCAGCAGAGGAACTGCCTCCATCAGATTGACCTGTGGGCATGTCAATGGGGGCATTTTCTTTTTTAAAATTATATTTTATTTTTCCATTCAAAATTTTACACTTCCTCCCCTTCTCCCATTCCCCTCCCACTTCCCCACTCACCCTCCTCCCTCCTCCGGGGGCATTTTCTTAATTAGTGATTGACTGGGAGGCCCCAGCTCACTGTAGTGGGTAGTGGTGGATATCATGCCTAGGCAAATGTTCCCAGAATCAAGAAGAAGCCATGTCTTGACAGAATAAAGAAAAAAAAAAAAACAGGCTGAGCGAGCCTCGATGAACAAGCCAGTAAGCAGCACTTGTCCAAGGCCTCTGCATCAGTGCCTGCCTCCACTTTCCTGTCTTGGCTTCCCCAGAGGATGGACTGTAACCCATAAGCCAAGTAAGTAATCTCTTTCCTCCACCAACTTGCTTTTGGTCTGTGTTTTATCACAGCATCAGAGAGCAAACCAGGTGGATCACTTAAGACATTTTCCAGGCTAGAATCACCACAAGATTTGAATATTTGATCAAAGCCTTATGAAAATGCATGCGCCACAAGGTGGCGTCCTTTGTCATTTTTTATTTTTATTTTATTTTATTTTTATTTATATTTATTTATTTATTTATTTATTTGGGTTTTTTTTTTTTTTGAGACATTCTCTGTAGCTTTGGAGACTGTCCTGGAACTAGCTCTTCTAGACCAGGCTGGCCATCGAACTCACAGAGATCTGCCTGCCTCTGCCTCCCGATTGCTGGGACTAAAGGCGTGTGCCACCACCGCCAGGTGACATTTTCTTTTTAAGCTTTATTTTTTATTTTATGTATATGCGTGTTTTGCCTGCAAGGATCTGTGTAGAATGTGTGTGCAGTGCCCATAGAGGTCAGGAGAAGGCGTTGGGTCCTCTGAAATTAAAGTTACAGATATTTGTGAGCTACCATGTGGAGGCTGGGAACTGAACTCGGGTCCTCTGGAAGAGCAGCAAGTGCTCTTAACCACTTAGTCATCTCTCCAGCCTCAAAGAAGATTTGTGTGTGGGATCGAGTTTTCGGTCTGAAATGAGGGGCCATGCCCCTTCATCTCCTTTTCTTTTCTTTCCTTTCCCTTCCTTTTCCTTCCTTCCCTCCCTCCATCCTTCCTTCCTTCCTTCCTTCCTTCCTTCCTTCCTTCCTTCCTTCCTTCCTTCCTTCCCTTTCTCCCTACCTCCCCGTTTTCTTTCGTGAGACAGAATCTCAGAATGTAGCTCTGGCTGGCCTGGAACTCACCTTGTAGTCCTGGCTAGCGTTTAACTCATGAACATCTGCCTGTTTCTGCCTCCCGAGTACTGGGATTAAAGGAGTGCACCACCATGCCTAGCTAGCATTTCCATAATGCTTAGTTTTGGTTGACCCTTCCCCCTTGTCCTTCTTGACCCCATGTCCCTGCTCCTCATCCCTGCTCAAACCCTTACACTTCCAGCAATTCCCTTCTCTTTCCAAATCACAGGTGTTCGATTACACCCCTCTCCTCCTTGAAGGTCACTTTTTTCTTCTTTCATAAGATCCTTTCTGGTTCTCTGATCTCTATATATACTCCCTCCTGCATAAACATAGATATAGAAAAATTAGATCTATGAGAGAGATCAATGTTTGTTTTTTTTTATTTTTTTAATTAATTTATTTATTTATTGAAGATTTCTGCCTCCTCCCTGCCACTACCTCCCATTTCCCTCCCCCTCCCCCATCAAGTCCCCCTCCTCATCAGCCCAAAGAGCAATCAGGGTTCATTGACCTGTGAGAAGTCTGAGGACCACCCACCTCAATCCAGTTCTAGTAAGGTGAGCATCCAAACTGCCTAGGCTCCCACAAAGCCAATACGTGCAGTAGGATCTAAAACCCATTGCCATTGTCCTTGAGTTCTCAGTAGTCCTCATTGTCCACTATGTTCAGCAAGTCCGGTTTTATCCCATGCTTTTTCAGACCCGGCCAGCTGGCCTTGGTGAGTTCCCGATAGAACATCCCATTGTCTCAGTGTGTGGGTGCACCCCTCGCGGTCCTGAGTTCCTTGTTCGTGCTCTCTCTCCTTCTGCTCCTGATTTGGACCTTGAGATTTCAGTCCGGTGCTCCAATGTGGGTCTCTGTCTCTGTCTCCTTTCATCGCTTGATGAAGGTTAATATTCAGGAGGATGCCTATATGTTTTTCTTTGGGTTCACCTTCCTATTTAGCTTCTCTAGAATCGCGAATTATAGGCTCAATGTCCTTTATTTATGGCTAGAAACCAAATATGAGTGAGTACATCCCATGTTCCTCTTTTTGGGTCTGGCTTACCTCACTCAGGATAGTGTTTTCTATTTCCATCCATTTGTATGCAAAATTCAAGAAGTCCTTGTTTTTACTGCTGAGTAGTACTCTAATGTGTATATATTCCATACTTTCTTCATCCATTCTTCCATTGAAGGGCATCTAGGTTGTTTCCAGGTTTTGGCTATTACAAACAAAGCTGCTATGAACATAGTTGAGCATATACTTTTGTTGTATGGTAGGGCATGTCTTCGGTATATTCCCAAGAGTGTTATTGCTGGGTCCAGGGGTAGGTTGTTCCCAAATTTCCTGAGAAACCGCCACACTGCTTGCGGAGTGGTTCTTGAATCTTTAATGCCATCTTCAGTTTTTTCATACATCTTGCTTTTATTTGTATTTCGTTCTAAAACATTTTCTTGATTCTTTGTGAATTTCACATCACACATCCTAATATGACTCATTCCCCCTCCTCATCAGCCCAAAGAGCAATCAGGGTTTCCTGGCCTGTGGGAAGTCCAAGGAACACCCACCTCCATCCAGGTCTAGTAAGGTGAGCATCCAAACTGCCTAGGCTCCAACAAAGCCAGTACGTGCAGTAGGATCAAAAACCCATTGCCATTGTTCATGAGTTCTCAGTAGTCCTCATTGTCTGCTATGTTCAGCGAGTCCGGTTTTATCCCAGGTTTTTTCAGACCCAGGCCAGCTGGCTTTGGTGAGTTCCCAATAGAACATCTTGAGTACAATTCCCATTATAAAACGCGGGTCAAGAAGAAGAGGATAAGAAGGAGGATAAAAAAAGAAAACTTAAAGAAGAAATTGGGAGGCACCAAACAACACTGCATAGATAGATAGATAGATAGATAGATAGATAGATAGATTGATAGATAAATATAGATATAGATAGATATATACATATTGACTTTGACCTCCCAAACATCCTTCCCATACTCAGCAACTAAACAAACAACATGCTTGAGCTCAAAGCAGATAGGGCCCATAGTGTGAAGAACACACCTCCTAATGAGATTCTGAAGGATGGGAGCTGGAACAGCTACTGAAACAAGTCACATACCTTATGATCTCATCGGGGTATTTAGTTTTTTCACAAACATCTTCCAACTCATTCAGCTGCCTGGGTATGAGACCAAAATGGATCCGTGGCCTTGTGCGCCAGATCTGTGGCACTCTAGCAGCAGCCACGTTCTCCTGCTCCTTCAACTGTGGGTTTCTGTACCCTTGGTGGCTCCCATGGCTCTCATGCCTGATGTCATCACCAACATAGTTGAAGTTAGCAACGTGGGTCACATCATCCTTGCGGTGTGGGATGCCCTGGTTCTTTGGTTTGTCAGAACCTTTTGGAGAACCTTCACCATAGATGACACTTTCTGTTGCTGCAGTGGACTCATGTTCAAAATCAAGACTCATCTCAATCTTATTTTCATCCAGTTTGTAGAAACTCTGTTCCACATGTTGGGATTGGAAAGCCATGATGAGACCTAAAAGAGAGTAGTGTCATCTCCATAAATGCTTTGTGGACTGAAATGACCTTGCAGCATGTGGGTTTTTTAGCAAGTTTCACATCTATCATCTTTCCATCCCACAATCCGTATAGGAGATATGTGCCAAGTGAAAGAGGCTGTAGGGAGCATGTGCAGAATGGATCTAACATGGATCCAACCAAGTACACCAAAGCCTTGAGGAATGGAGTGGAGGAGAACGAAAGCTGTTGCAGGTGCACAAGTAGGGACGAGGACAGGCATTTACACCGAGCACATGGCCTCTGGGTGAGCCTCTTGAGAACTCTAGCTTCTGTATCTCACTGGGTGCACAACGCAAGATCTGGGAATTAAGTGGACATGGTTATGTCAGCTAGTGTTTGTCCCAGTTTCCTTGAGAGGACACTGAAAACACACCAACACTGTCCTCCACCTGCAGCAGTGCCATGCTTGTGAAGTGGAGTTTATGTAGCATTCTGGGGGGACAATTCACTGGAAAACACTTGACCTCACCACTGAAACAAAGAAAATGCTCCAGATGGTTGAATGGGACTCTCCATCAGAGTCACTGTACAAGGTCCTGGCCAGTACTTCTCATGTCTGACTAGGCTGACACTGTGTGGGTCTCTGCCCTTTTCACAGTGTCAGCAAACTCCTTTAGCATGAGAGTGCTCTGAACAGTATTGAGCTGAGAAAGCACCACATATACAGTAAGTAAACAAAAGTGAAAAAACCTCGGGCAAGCTTCCACTCAAACAATTAATATTCTCAAAGAATTTTTCTCAGTGTGCTGAGATGTTGGGAAATATCAAGAGGATATCGTTAAGAAAATGTAATCCTTCACCCAGCGACTGATGGAAACAGATGCAGAACTACAAACACTGGTGAAGCTCAGAAAATCCTGTGGAAGAGGTGGAGAAAGGATTGTGAGAATCAGAGAGGCCAAAGGCACCAAAGGAAAAACCACAGACTTTACAAACCTAGGATCACAGAGACTGAGCAGCCAACCAGAGAGCTTGCAAGGGGCTGACCTAGGGCCTCTACCCATGTTTTACAGTTGTGTAAATTATGGTCTTGGTCTTCTGGTGGGGCTTCTAACAGTGGGGATGTCTCTGACCCTGTGATCTGCGTTCGGGACCTTTTCCTCCTACTGGACTGCCTTACCCAAACTTAGTAGGAAATGAGGTGCCTAGTCTTACTGCAACTTGATATGCCACAGATGGCTGATATACTTGGGAGACCCGCTCTTTTCTGAAAAGAGAAGTAGATGGGGGGAAGAGGCAGGTTAGTAGATGGGTCTGGGAAGAGAGAAAGAACAGAGAGGAATGTAATTGGGAAAATATTTCATTAATGAAAAGAAAACCTGAGTTTAACATTGCTTTTAAAAATTAATATTAAGGGGATGCCTTAAAGGTTAAGGGCACTGCCTGTTCTTCTAGATGTCCTGAGTTCAATTCCCATGAACCACATGGGGGCTCACAACCATCTATAATGAGATCTGGTGCCCTCTTTTGGCGTGAAGACATGTATGCAGGTGGAACACCATACACATGAAAAATAAACCAATCTAAAAATTAATATTAAATTTTTTGAAGTTAAAGGTTAAGAAATCACAAATTGTGATTTTCAGATTTTTAAAAATCCTTTTTTAAACAGGAGATCATTATTATTTGGTATGTTTGTACTTATGCATGCCTACAGGGAGCACTGGATCGCCTGAAGCTCAACTTATAGATAGATGATTACCGAGGTGGATCCTAGAAACTGTACTCTGGTCCTCTGAAAGAACAACAAAACCTCTTAGCCATTTAGCCATCTCTCCAGTCCCCTCACACAAATGCAAACTTTTTCTTTCTTCCTTTTAATTGTAGAATCCTAGAGCGCTGTGATATCAGGAAAGCTAGCAAGATTCCTAAGGAAGTTGTAGTGCAATTATTTTGACGTATAAATGTGAAAACCAATGTCCGCAAACAAAAGAACATTGTCAAATACCCATAGAGTTAATAGCTAAGTAAATTAGGATTCCTTCTAATTGTTAAATTTATTTGTAATGTGAATATGGACCTGTACCATCTTGTGCATGTCACAGCACATGTTTGGATGTCAGAAGACAACTTGGGAAAATCACTTCTCTCTTTCCATCATGCACATCACAGAGATCAGGTTCAGGTCATCTGTGGTGCAGGAGATCCTTCTGTTTATATGCTCCTTTCATTGGTGAATGAATAAAGAAACTCCCTTGGCATTTTGATAGGACAGTACTTAGGTAGGCGGGGAAGACAGAACTGAATGCTGGGAGGAAGAAAGCAGAGTGAGAGAAATGCCATGGAACTGCCACCAAAATTACAGATGTGCTGTACCTTTGCTGGTAGGCCAAGACCTCTTGGTGATACTCAGATTAATAAAAAGTGGATTAAATTAATATAAGACTTAGCCAATAATGCTGGCCAGTGGTGGCATACAACTTTAATCCCAGCACAGGGAGGCAGACACAGACACTTCTCTGTGATTTCAAGGCCAGAATGGTCTACTAGAACTAGTTCCAGGACAGGCCCCAAAGCTACAGAGAAACCATGTCTCGAAAAATCAAAAAAGAATGGTAGCAAATAAGAAGTTAAAGCTAATGGGCCTGTCAGTGATTTAATTAATACATTTTCTGTGTGGTTATTTCAGGGCTAATCTAGCTAGGCAGCCGAGAAGAACAAGCATCCCCCCTTACAACAATCAGGCTTGCCAGCAAGAATCTTTACCACTGAATCATTGAAGAAAAACACCCCCATGTCTTCATTTTTATGTATAAGGAGTGAGGTATAGTCATGATCCCATAACAGTATGCTTGACCAAAATCTTCAACAACATTAAAAATACTTTTACCCGGATAAGGTGGCACAAAACTTTTTTACCAGCACTTGGGACTTAGAGGCAGCTGAATATCTTTAAATTAAAGGCCAGCCTAGTCGGCAAGAGCAAGATCCAGAGCAAGCTCCAAAAACTACAGAGAAACCCTGTCTCGAAAAACAAAACAAAAAAATCTTTTGAATGTTCAACTTACTGAACATTGAACCCTACATACACTATAGGGGTTCATAAATCATAACAGTTTCCCCCAAAGAATTCTTGACCTAAGTATATCCCATCAAATTCCTCCTAAACACCCTATAAGTAGAAGGGTAGAATATCCACTCTGAAGGCAATACTATCTTTCCTGAAGTTGTATTACACCCTTTTTAATATACTGTGTGTTTTTATAAAGATGAGTTCTTTTGTACATTTGAGCCATAAAAATAAAAAAGCAGAGTGTCTGGGCCTGCATCCTGCTAAACCCAGAAGCTGAGGTCTTCAAGAGCGATGGCTCACACAGAAAAGTCCCTAATATGTGCATCGTGTGAGCATCAGCAGAACAGGACACACTCACCTTCCCTTTGCACTCACTGCTAGGAAATCCTTGGATTCTAACCTTTGAGAATGAAGAGAGGGGGGAAGACAGAAGAATGGGCATAAAAGGAGTGGAAAGGGCAGGCTGCTGTGAGGCAAGGAGATGGTTGATAGTGGGAGGTGGCACATGGGGCCCAGCTCCAAAGCCTGAGCTTTGTGTCTTAGGACCCTAGATTATCAGTTACACTGATATCTGATTATCAGTTACACTGGCCTCCTGTATTGATGCTTCACCTACTCCTTTTGCCTCTGGAAACATTTTACTCTCAGCTGCTGTTGGGAAACACACTTTTTTCTAAGGAAACAACACACATTTACTACTGCAGAAAGGAATCCTGCCCCAGACAGAAGGAACAACAATACCAGAGTCCACCTGGTGAACAAATCGCTTTTACCAGACTTCCTCACAGGAATATGGGTGAGGGGTTGCTTAGAGGAGAGAAATGACTCCAAATCAGCTTTGTCACCAAAGCCTAACTTGGTAGGACTGATGGCTCACCAAATCTAGATACCCGAGGAACACTGTGCAGTCCACAGACAGGATAGCAGGCTGCAGTCTTTCCAGACCGATCATTTCCCCTGATCCTCTTCCAGGCAGCTCACCTGGTCTCTGCTCCTGCTGAACAGTTCTACTGGTCTCTTCCAGGGTGCTCTGCTGGTCTGAGACTGATTCCCAGCTGTCTTTACTATTTATCTACTCTGGGGAGGGCGTGGCCTACTGAATCCAATCAGTTTGGGGCTCTTCCTGAAGTTACTCATAATTGGTTACTCCTTCTTACAGAGGTTTTCTGCTGGACTGAATGCTTTAACCATAGAGGGCACTGCTAAGGAACTGCAGTAACAAGAGACAATGGCAGAAATGTGCACTTGAGCCTGTCATGATCCTCATAACACTCTCCCCATGAAGTCACATGAGGCTTGGAAATCCATAGGCCCTTATACCTTTCATGTACCTGGGGACAGAGCAGAGCAGGCCACAAAGGAACTCCTGTCATCTTCGTTAAACATACGTGTTTCTGACACATTTTGGATATAACACAGTTTGTTGTTATTCCTGGGAAAGTTTTCAGGTCATATTTATAATACAAGACAGTTGAGAAGCAGAAAAAG
Organism: Microtus agrestis; assembly: GCA_902806775.1. NCBI lineage: Eukaryota > Metazoa > Chordata > Mammalia > Rodentia > Cricetidae > Microtus > Microtus agrestis. Next base: position 48,991 of record CADCXT010003916.1, on the reverse strand, counting down.
GCACAGGGGTAGGGATACACTTCCCTGGGTTCACAATACGATCCCAGGCCACAGACCACCTAAACATGTGGAGAGGCCAATGTTGGCCAATGATCCAGAATTTCCCTAGGATTTCATTTGAGGAATTAGCAGGCAGAATTGTTGTAGACGTTGACTGCAATGCCACTAAGTCCATCTGACCTGGCACAGAGAGAACTGCTTTCTATATAATTCTAAAACAGTGCTTCTTAACCTTCCTGATGGTTCAACCCTTTATACAGATCCCCATGTGGTGGTGACCTACAAACATAAAATTGTTTGTTGCTACTTCATGACTGTAATTTGTTATTGTTATGAATTATAATGTAAATATCTGACATGCAGGATATCTGAGAAGCAACCAAAAGTGGGTCACAACTTGTTGAGAACCACTATTCTAAGCAAAGGTAGATTTCATCTGAGTTGTATGTACCTGGTTTTCCTCAAGCTAACCTCAGGGAATTTGGGTACATCTGGCACCTACGACACCACAGTCCACTTCAAAGTTCCACATCCCTAATCAAATACTTTTGTGATGCTGCCTATTTGTGCTCATGGAACATTTACAACAAATTTTAGGAGCCACAAGTACTGTTGTTGTTTCAGAAGAAGCCAGTAGTTTTCTGGGTACTGCCAGCATTCTCCAGTTCAAATGTTTTCTAATATGTACCTAGTTAACTACACTTAAGTTCTCATTGCTAGACACAGTGAAAATGTGTACTTGAGCAAATAATTTCCTTTCTTTGTTTCTGTGAGATGGGTAAATATTTAATTTATTTAAGGACTTACTTATTTCTAAGCCAATATAAGTGGAAATTCTTTAAGAGTGTTGGTGCACTCAATATGTACTTGCAACCACATATAGGAACTATCTAGTATGTATTATGTATGTGCTACTAAACAAGCATGTAACTGGAGAGACAGATCGTATAGCTGTCATTCTAAGTATTAAATGTTACATAAATATATAAACAAAAGCCAATGGTACATTAGCACTTCTTTACACACACACACACACACACACACACACACACACACACACAATGAATGTCTGTGGGAAAACCTATACAGATTTCCTTAGATGCTAATATGAAATTTTCTGTAATCTATAGACTGTATATTAGGTGAGTGGTACGGGAGATTGTCTGTATTCTGTCAATCATGTTATAAATAAACGCTGATTGGCCAGGCAGAAAATATAGGCAGAAAAACCAGAAAGGAAGTAGAAATGATGTAATGAGAACAAGAGGATTCTGGGAAGGAGGAAGTTGATTCCTACCATTCCTGCCCAGACCACAGAAGCAGCAGGATGTGAGCTGCCCCACTGAAAAAAGGTACTGAGCCACATGGCAAACACAGATCAGAAAAATGGTTCGATCAAGATGTGAGAGTTAGCCAGTGAAAGGCTAGAGCTAATGGACCAATCAGCTTATAACTTACAGAGATCTTTGTGTGATTTTCTTTGGGGACAAACAATTTTGGGGACCCGTGAAGGACAGAAAACCCCAACAAACAGGACCCGTTCATGTTACAGAATGGCGCCCACGTGGATCACTGCACCCACAGAAAGCCTGAGAAAGCTTGGAAAAGACTAAAGTAAAACATTTCAGTCTTCAGCCGTAGCTGGAAAAAAGCTGAGCTGTTTTAGAATGTCGGCTTTCTGGGCCTTCCTGCCAGGAAAAACTCTCTTTTTCAGCAGTCAATCCTGATGGATACACTATTGCAGCTTGCTTCCTGGCAAGGACCTTAAAATGCCATAGAGTTGTGACAAAAAACTTGTCCATGTTCCTTAGCAAATTAAAGACCCATGTGGTCACAAAAAGAGAGATATACAGTAAAGGGAGATTCAAAGAGAAAAAAAAAACTCTAAATGGTTTACACTATGTTAAACATATATACAGGCTAAAGATTAAAGTTATCAAAAAAGGAAGAAAGAAGGAAGGAAAGAAAGAAAGAAAGAAAGAAAGAAAGAAAGAAAGAAAGAAAGAAGGAAGGAAGCCTGGGAGGCAGAAAAAGACGGATCTCTTTTAGGTCAAGGATATCCTGGTTTACAGAGGGAATTCCAGGACAAAGATACACAGAGAACCTGTCTCAAAAAGCCAAAACTTAAAAGTAAAAATAAAAGAAATATAGGTTAAAATAAAGCCACGTAAAGATGGAAAATACACAGAGAATCTTGATAGTGTATGTTATTATGGTCTCTTTGAATTGTTTAAATGCTGAGGAAGGAGCAACAGCTGCTAAAAGATATTTCCTTATAAATGCTGCAGATATATCCAAGATAGATATTTTGAAAATACCTTGGTCAAAAGGTATGTTACTTTGGAGAAGAGATTTTGCTTTTGTTTCCACAGAAAATGAGAGGCTGTGGATTTATTCAGAGTTAAGAAAAATCAGCTTTGATCAAGGAAGACCTTCTGAAAAATCTCCTGCAGGAATAAATGGCCCAGATGTCTGAGTTCTTCATCCAGAACAGGTTCAAGACTGCTGCCTGAGATGATCAAGACACACAGGATAATTCAGTCAGGACTTGATCATAACTCTAAATTTTCTTTAGGTCCCCATAAGATTATCAGTGCCCCCAACCAGCTGGAAGTAGCCTAGAATACTATGCCCACATTCCCCCCCAAAAAAATGGACTATGAATATTTTCCTTTTAAAAAAAAAAGAGTGGGAAGTGGTACAGGAGAATTGTCTGTATTCTATCAATAATGTTATAAATAAACGCTGATTGGCCAGGCAGAAAATATAGGCGGGAAAACCAGAGAGAAAGTAGAAATGATATATTAAGAACAGGAGAATTCTGGGAAGGAGGAAGTTGATTCCTACCACTCCTGCCCAGACCACAGAAGCAGCAGGATGTGATCTACCCCACTGAAAAATGTACTGAGCCACATGGCTAACATAGATCAGAAAAATGGGTTAATCAAGATGTGAGAGTTAGCCAGTGAGAGGCCAGAGCTAATGGGCCAATCAGGTTATAACTTACAGAGATCTTTGTGTGATTTTCTTTGAAGATAAACAATTGTGGGTTACCAGACAGGGCAGAAAACAACAACAAAGAGGCCTGGCCACTGCTCATGTAACAGGTGAGGGATCAAGGCTGTATTTGAATGTCTTCTAAACGCATATAAGGGTATGACATACTCTGTATTTGACCAGTGAGATTTCTTCCATTAGAGGTTTATGCTAGTGCTGTAGACAATATGAATCCCTTTAGGGAAAAGAGGGCCTACATGCCATTGACTGTAGACAGTACAGAATCTGATGTGGGAAGGTAGGGAAGATGGAGAAGGGAAGGCTTTACAAGGAGCATTGACGGGTTCAAGAACGGAAAGGAAATGGATTGAGGATGACCAGCTGGGGAAGGGGGACAGAAACAGAGAACAGAACCTGGTATATCCAATGTAGTAACTTCTGTATCTCAATTTCTGCAATGAATGTTCAAGTTGCCTTCAACAAATCCTGCCAGAAAGTATGTCCGTGTCAGTAGGGGCTCAAGAATAGGGTTCCATTTAGATGAGATCTCTCCTACAATGTCATAGAACAAAAAGACCCCTTTGTCACCAGAAAAAAAAAACAAACAGAATTTAAAAATCCATGTGTAATATAAATGAATACAATAACGATAAACTTGACTGCTGTGCTGGCTAGTTTTATGTCAGCTAGAGTCATTTTGGAAAAGGAAACATGAACTGAGAGAGCACCCTCACCAAATTGGCCTATAGTACATTATCTTTCTCTTTTAACGAAATAAAATAAAATACGCTAAAAAAATTTGTCACATCGAAGTTGGACAAGGCCAACTAATAGAAGAAAAAGAGCTCAGGAATCAGAAACTCCTTGCCTTTTTAACTCTTTAATTGTCCCCGTCTTTCTATTTTGTGTCTGGAATGTCAGGGTTAAAAGTGCTACATTGCATAAAGAAAAAATGATCAAAACTTGGGACGATGGTATTAATAGTGACATCCCTTAATGTTAATTTTTCTGGGATTCTGTGTTGTGGCTAGCCAAACACTTTGCCAAATAGTTATATTAGGGTTGAGAGGAGGCATGGACTGATAGGTATGGAAGAACAACACTTACAACACAGAGATTAATATTGTGCAGGGCAGGATTCTGATAATTTCGCTAAGGCAGAGATAGTATTCTTCATCCTGATGCTGGAGAACTTTGTATAACATGAAAGAATATGCTGGTCAGATTTACCATGGGTGGAAGTCCCCACTGAAGTGTATATACTGCGGGAAAAAGACAAAATCATGGCCCTGTTTGCAGAGGCTGACACACAGCCGGGGCTTGCTTTTGTGAGCTGAGTAGGAAGTCCCATGTTAGGTGCCTTAAAGTGACGTCTCTCCCTCGGCTCTGGGGGTGGAAGGCAATGCTAAAACATTCTTGTCTGCCTCTGATTTTAGGTGTGGTTTGCCAACCGAAGAGCCAAAGAGAGGAAGAAGGAGACACTCGTACTGTTAGAAAACACATCTGTAGAAGACATCATTATACTTAGGGACACTGAGGAAGATTCTTCCTGGAATGGTATCATCCTTCTTTCAGGAGCCAAATGGCTAATTAGTGACCCATGTGCCCATTGCCAAGATTAACTAACTCATGTTAGCAATAAACACATAACCTCCACATGCTTTCTGGTATTTTGTAGGATAGGATGTACATTTTTCAGGAATTCCATTTAAACAGAATGACAAAATCTGGTTACATAGATTAGCATTTTAAGTCTAGAGTGTTGCTTGCATAGATGAATATTCCCAATACATGGTGATTGGGAGACAGTGGGTCACATGAGCCTTCTTGATTCAGGCTTAGTAGATCCTCTGAGTAAGTGATTCAGAAGTAAACCTTCAAACAAGAAATCTAAGGAGAAGGTGGTACAGACGATATTGGTGGTGATGAAAACTTTTATTTGTGGGATTGTACCAATATTTTTTTATTCTTAAAGAAATTAGATTTTTTTGTCATACCTGATTATGCTTTCCCTGCCCCCTACTCCTCCCAGGTCCTCCCCACTTACTCTCCTATCTGGATACATTCTCCTTTCTGTCCCTGAGCTCAGGTAGTTGGAAGCTGCCCACAGGCCTTCCTGGACCTACTGAAGTCATTCATGGGCAGGAGAGGGTCACTGTGCTGAGCAAATGTGTGGTGGAGAAATTGGAAGGAACGAATCAGAACGGTTCATGTACTGTAGAAAGAGGCTGAACAGAAGGAGCAAAGGGGGTGAGGAGCAGGCTGCTGTGGGCGACCTGTTAACCACCCAGGGTCGAGGTGGTACCCAGATCCAGCCATTGTGCTATTGTGATATCTGGAACTGAGATGCTGCTGAAGGACATGTCTGGGAGAGTGGCCAGGGTCTCTGTGTTGATGTCCATGGCTCCTGCTACCACTGAAGTCCATGCATATGCCTGGCACCTGGGCTACCCCCTGAGGCCGTGTTGGTGTCCCTGGGTCATGCTGTTGATGGAACCATGCCAATCTGAGTACCTGTGCTACCACCTAGGGTCTTGGTGTCTTCCATGTGTGCCTGCTGCCGAGGACCATTCTGGGTCCATGTCAAAACTGCAGCCAGGGTCTGTGTTGAAGTCCGTGTCCTGTGTTGTCACCAAAGGCCACAGGGATGCTCAGGGCCTGTGCTGCAATCTGGGACCTTGTTGGTGTGCAAGCTTCCAGAGCCATGCTGATCTGAGTAACCTGTGCTGCCACCCAGGGCCTTGGTTTCATACAGGCCCATGTAGCTGCTGAGGGCCATGTGTGTTTCCGTGTCCCTAAGGCAGGCAGGGTCTGAGTTGATGTCCATGGCTCCTGTTACCACCAAGGGCCATGAAGTTGTCTGGAGTCTTGTCTGCCACCTGAGGCCATGCTGGTGTCCCAGGGTGAAGTGGCTGCCAGCGAGTGATCTGAGTGACCTGTGCCACCACCTGGGGCTCTGGTGATATCAAGGCCTAAGCTGCAGCCTAGGGCTCTTTCTGTGTCCATGGTCCTATAGCATCCAGGGTTTGAGTCAATGTCCATGGCTTCTGTTGGCACCAAGGGTTGTGTAGTTGCCTAGGGTCTGGTTAGCTACCTCAAACCATGTTGGCATCTGAGAGCCATGCTGCTGCTGGGGCCATACTGATCTGGATGACCTGAGCTGCCACAGGTGCCATGGTGCCAACTGAGCCAGAGACGAATCAGAAGGCCATATCTGGATCCGTGGTCCTGCAACAACTTGAGTCTGAGTTGATGGCTGTAGTCTTTGTTAACATAGAAGGGCATGCATGATGAAAGCCAAGGGCCGTGCTGAGCCAGGCCTGCCCTTCACTAGCCCTGGCAAAGTTGACCCTGAACCTTGCTAGACACTGTGGCAAGAGAGCTAACTCTGACACTCACAGGCGAGCTGGTCCTAGTGGCCCAGACATGGAGGGCTGGTCCCTGCACTCAGGAGACATGGCTCCACCCCTTACCACAGGCATGCAACAGCTGACCCTGATGGAATGGGTGTAGGAGAGCTGGCTCCAAGGATCACCTGAGGGGGCAGCTCCAGGTTCCAGGACCGACCAGGTCACCTACCACCCTGGACAAACTCAGGGCTTTGAGTTGCCCACGCTAGCACTTCACATCCAGGACCTGCTGTACTTGGGAAGGGACTGGTTCTGCAGGATCTCCACGACTTGGGGCAGCTGCGGGATATTGCAGAGGAGTTTCAGTGAGGGTCCAGATACCAGAGACCTTTAACCAGATCAACCACTCATCACAATGAACGTTTTCAGATGGGTCTGATTGGACAAAAAGGTTTACTGCATGTCACACCACAGCTCCCAAGGCCACTAAAATAATTGGAGTGGCAGGAAAGACAGAGGAGTGGTGTTGGGTTTTTTTTTGTCTGTTTGTTTCGTTCATTGGTTGGTTTGGTATTTTTTTGATTTTCTTTTCTGGTAGGACACCACACGGGTAAAGGGAGGATATAGAGGGACTGGGAAATGAACTGAATTGGGATGCATGTCGTGAAATTCCCAAAGAATCAATAAAGTATTGCATATATTACACATTATATATATAATGTATATGAATATACAGGCATCTAGGGAGTAATAATAAAAGAAAATATAATAAGTAAAATAGAAGCTACCATGTTCAAATTGAACAAAATGTTGTGGGTCTGGGATCACTCAGAGATTCACTGTGACCATGAATAAATTTTAATAAGAAGAGGGTTGATCAAATAAATACTAGTGCTGTATGCTCATGACCCCAGGACTACAGCTGAGAGCCCTTTCTAGATGTAGTCCCTGGACAGAGTTTCCAAGGCTTATAGAGTCAAACCACAAGATTACAATGTATTCTACTGTATGTCGGCAGGGTCTAATGGTAACATGTATGGCCTGCAGTTGCATAATCTTAGAGAGTTAAATTAAACCAATAGCTCAGTTTCTTTTTTTAAAGCTATCTTTCAAGCACATGATAAAATCGACTTTTATAGAATACTCAATAATTCAAAAGTCACATCTTTTAGAGCACACACAAGGTTTCATCAAGATAGAATTTACACCAGTCTAAATAATCTCTCCATAAGTTCCTTGACTGAAATTCTAAATATGGTCTTACCATAAAATAATTAACTAAAATTAAAATAATAAGCACATAAATAATTCACAAACAGTTGAAAATTATGTGACTGAGCAAAGTTCAAACTGAAGATATAAAAGTCTGATGTACCATATACTATGTGAAATGCCAAATGTGAACTTAGAAAGAAAGTTATAATGTTGACAGATTAATCAGAGTATGAGATCATTGAAAATTTGAAGTTATTCAATGTAGGAGTACTTCTACACTCCGTGGGGTAATGTCATAACTAAAACAAACATCTAATATAATATACAAAATAATAAAGTAGAACTTTACAGTTGTTCAAACAATATAAAATTTAGAAAGAATTTTTAAATAAAAATAACAACAGAAAAGATATTGTATAAAATATACTCAAAATACACAAATAAACTGATTGAAACTGTTAAAATATGATCCAACTATATACTATTGATAAAGAACTCACTCAAATATAATAATGTAAATATGATATGAACACACCATGGAAACTACTCAGCAACTAAGAAAAAAACAAATTAGTGATGGATATGACAACTTGGATGGATCTCAAGGACTCTTCAGTAAATTTTTTTTGTTGAAAAAAAATTTCTGCCTCCTCCCAGCTTCCCATTTCCCTCCCCCTCTTCCCACTCCTCTCCCCCTCCCCCACTCCTCTCTCCCTCCCTCTCCAGTCCGAAGAGCAGTCAGGGTTCTCTACCTTGTTGAAAGTCCAAGGTCCTCCCCTCTCCATCCAGGTCTAGGAAGGTGAGCATCCAAACTGGCTAGGCTCCACAAAGCCCAAACATGAAGTAGGATCAAAACCCAGAGCCATTTTCCTTGGCTTCTCAGCAGCCTTCATTGTCCACCATGTTCAGAGAGTCCAGTTTTATCCCATGCTTTTTCAGTCCTAGTCCAGCTGGCCTTGGTGAGCTCCCAATAGATCACCCCACTGTCTCAGTGGGTGGGCGCACCCCTCGCGGTCCTGACTTCCTTGCTCATGTTCTCCCTCCTTCTGCTCTTCATTGGGACCATGGGAGCTCAGTCCGGTGCTCCTATGTGGGTCATCTGAGGAATACATCTTTCATGATAGTTTTACATGGGAAGTTTTACTTTACTGACACAGCCTAGCACACAGATACATGCTGTCGTGCTTAGGATGTAAAAGCTGATTGAATGAGTTAGCTGTGTGGTAGATTAAGTACATGGTTTTTAATGTTCTCAACGCATGTTATTATTGTTATTGTTTTGTTTTTTGGAGGCAAGGCTTCTTTGTGTAACTCTGCCTATACTGGGACTTACTCTGTGACCAAGCTGGCCTCAAACTCAGAGATCTGCTCAAGGCATATTAGTAAATTTATTTCAAGGCCAGTCAAGAAGGTGTTTTTAGAAATAGGTATTGCAATGGTTCATGGGCGGGCCAGCTGAGGACGCATGGAACCCTGGGCTCAAGAACCAGGTTTCTTTATTACAGTTCTCTGTTCTGCCTGAGTGTGACATTTACACACACCACCTATTAATTGGTGAGTTCCCCATCTGTTCATCTTAACCATTTCTCCAAACGTGAGGAATTATCATTTAGCTTCCAGAAATATTCTAATGTTTCTAGTATCAGGGGGACAGCACCCAAGCACGGTCTTTATGGCTACAGTTGAGCCCTTCACTGACATTCATCTCTGATTGCTTTCCTTAGCTAAATGGTGTTTTGATGACCTGGGACCAGTCCTCCTGCGACTGGAAGCCCAGGGTCCCTCAGATTTTTCTTTTTTTCCTTTCTTCCCCCACTGTAAAAGGCTGCTCAGAGAGGCCTCTGAGCCAGCCAGGCTTTAGCACTCCACCTGTAGGCAGAGGATGGTCTGCTACAGGCCTTGCAGTGTTTGCCACCTATTCACACCCTGCCTATAGAGGAGAGCTGTCTTTGTATAGGCCTTGTGGTGTTGCTGTTTTCATAGTTTCAGCTATGGGTAGCAAGCGATCCATTCTGTCAATCCAGCCTCCCCCTGGGATGGACGTCTTTTAGGGGCCCTTAAACCTCAGGCCTTAATGCCCTACTTCGTCAGCTCTGCCCTCATGCTGCTCGTGTCCTTATGGTTCCATATTTATGGGAGCTTTCTCACTACTGTCAGTGTACAGGCAAATGGAAGGAGTTTCCTCAAACTGTCCTTGCCACTGCTTCTGCTGCCATCAACATTGATCGGATTCACAAGGCGGCTATTTTAAATTCTAGCCTTTTGCTCTCTGCTATGGCTTGTGGTATGATGGCTCAGCGACAGGGCGGATCACACCTCTAGGTCTCTGTTATTATTAAACTTAAAATCCCTGGAGCTCAAAAATCGTGGCTTTTTCATACAACATGAGACTGCTGCCATTTTGACTGTGGTCAGGTGACCTTACCATTATTTTAACTGAGGTCAGGTGACTTCACAGCCATCTTAACTGAGTGACTTTTCCATACAACATGTGACCACTGCCATTTTGACTGAGGTCAGGTGATCATTCCACCATCTTAATTGAGGTCAGGTGACTTCATTGCCATCTTAACTGAGAGCCAGGTCAGATGACTAAGATATTTCCTGTTTGGTTCCCCAGTGCTGACTCTGTTGCATGTGTGTTTTGCACAGTAGCATGCCTTTGGTAGGAACCACCAAGAGCATTCACTGCACCCAATTCCTGTTCACTGTGTGTGTGTATGTTCATACATATAACTCAGATGCACCTATGTTTACTGTTAGATGTTATAATTGTCTGTGCATTGCATCTCATTTCAGACTACAAAATAAGAAGTCTCATGTTTTAAACTGGTATGTCCTTTTAAATCTCTTACAAAAATATTTCATATTTAATCCAGCCTTGATTTAAAATACATTAATATGTTCTTTAGTATTGTCAGTTCTGCCATTAACCTTCTATTGCAAGCAGTTTTTTATTCTTTCTCTCTTCCTATGAGTGTAAATCAAGTAAGATTTTATCCTTCTCAAAGATCTATGATGCACTTTGACAGCTGAGAGGTTTGTCAGTTTAAAAGGACAACCTCACCAAACAAATTTCAGTAAAACACAAATACAAGATCTGCAAGTTATAAAGGTGTGAGGACAAATACAAATTATCAAACTTCTCTCTCATGCTGCCTTCCATAGTCTTCAAAATACTTTTCGTTGTGCAAAAATATCTGTCATAGTCTTTCTGACATAAATATGCTACTTCTTTATACAATGTATATGTCTAAAACTTCTGTTTACACAAACCCAAAACATTCTTGTGAGTTCCAGGGAGCTGAACTGAAGGATCTACCTTAAACAGGTCAGACACACCCCCTCAATTTCCTGGTCCTAATTTTTTTTCTAAACTTAACTTTGTCCTCTGTTCTGCCAATACCTGAAACATGTGTAAGAGACACCAGACATTTCCACACCACAAACACTATCTATGCCAGGATGTGACCAGCACCCAACTCTCTCAGGTTCCCCCCACACAAGATGACACCCACAAATAAGTAGGAAGCAGTCCCGAGAATCCACTGACCAGATTCCTCTAACCTGTTGTTCCTAAACTCCTACCTTTTTATTATTATAAAAATCAGGTGGGAATGTAATGGTCTGTCCTGCACATTAAAGATAAAAGCTATGCCCACTCCCTCTTTTGTCCACCGAGGCAACCTAATCTTCAGCATACAGCCTGAGTCCCTTCCTTTTCCGCCTCTTTCTCAAAGAGGCATATTTTGTCTCTCCCTTTTTCCCACTTCTTGCCTTCCCCCTTCTTTCTCCCCCTTTCCCTTCTTCCCTTCTGCCCCCTCTCTCTGCCTGTCTCTCTCCTCTTTCCCCCTTCTCCCCTTTCCCTTCCATAATCCACTAAATAAATATCTAACCTCATTTTGCATGGTGTGCCTATCTGTCTGACTCCCTGCCCAGGACCAGCCACCTTCAGAGACCTGCAGCGTGGTCTCATGGCGTGCCCATCTGTCTGTCTCTCCTCATGGGACTGGCTACCCCATCGAGGTCTCTCACCAACCACGCAGCTCCATACCTGGGATTCACAGCCTCTCATGCCCCACTGCAGCCACTTGGGGAGCTGTACTGTCCCTGCCTGGAACTGGCTGCTCTAAGGACCCACAGCCCACTGCCTGAGGCCACTTTGGGGACCTGCGGCATGGTCTCCAGACCTGCTGACCACTGCAGCCACTCAGGGACCTGCTGCATTTTTACTTTTACCATAACAGGTATTATCAGAATATCCATGAAATATGTCTATGTAGGGGGTCACTGGTGAAGTACTAGTTCAGGCATGACAGAGCAAAGTCAAGCAGTATCACATCATTCTTTAAAGGTGACAGAGTACAGCAAGGAAGAATCAGAAAAAATGAATGACCTTTCATACTTTTTAAAAAAGTAATATTTAATCCTGAAAACCATTTGGGAAAGTTTAGCAAGAGGCATCCATGCTCTTCTTTGAGCATTTGAAGTTGGGAAGAAAGCTGTAGAAATGTCTCAACTAGCCTACCTCTATCATCCTGACACTCCCAGACCAGGGATGTTACTGCATCCCTGAGGATAGGAAAGGACTGACATGCCATGAAAGTGATGAGGACACCTTCTTGATTCTCCCCCAACACACATGACAACAGTTTCAAGAGCATGTAAGCAAACTCTTAAGTACTTCTTGACCAATATGGGTTTATTCTTATGATTTCACAGTGTTATTTTGAATATAATTGTTATGCTCAAAGTCCAGATCCCCCAAAATACCACCATGATACCAAATCTGATGCAAAGCAAGGAGTCCTTACTATGAGTTAACCCAGGCCTCCCTGTCTTTCTAAAGCAGCAACAGCATCAGCAACAACAGTGCAGGAGAGACCTGGAGTTGCTCTAGGGTGGGGGTTGGGGGAAGGCTGTTATTTAGCTCAGGCAGGAGGGAGGGGTCTTTGGGAATTCCAAACCTGTATAACTACAGACTTGGGGTTGGCTGGAGCCCTCCAAAATGGCATGGTTGCAGACTTGGGATTCATTCAAGCCGAATCTTGGGTATCTAGACTGAGTTGATTGGCTGCCTTGTATCTGGGGGAGCTGCTACATTGTTGTCTGAGCCCAAGGACACCTGGACTTGTTTGATCTTTTCTGATTGGTCTCTCCCTGTGAACTGAGGTGTTGCCCCTTCCTGGTTGGTCTCTCTCAGGAGGGTGATGAGCTGCCCACTTCTGATTGGCCGTTCTGCATGGGTTAAGGTCAGGGGATGTTCGGGGCAGTTATGCCACTCCTTGCCTGGCTGACTGGAAGAGGCTGCCTCTGCTAAGGACAGGGAAAGGTCAAGCCTCTAGACTAGAGGGAGCAACTTCCCTGCTCAGGGATTGGTTGGTTTTGTGTTTCAGTTAGTCAGGGTAGAGATGGATCTGATTTTGGGGCCAAAGTCTGTTTCTTTCTCTGGTTCTTTTTTAAATGAGCTGCACAAACACAGTACCTTAATCAAGAGCAGATATATATATATATACATATATATATATATATATATATATATATCAAAATTGACCTAAAATTTGTTTCAATAGACCAAGATTCATACCAATACAAATTACTATAGCATATCTCTCTTTATATGTAAATAAACATTTATTGAACAATCATTTACGGAATTTGGGCATAGTTGTCTCCAAGCTGCTTCCTGCTTTTTGTTGGGGCAAGTAATTTTTGGGGGTGTTCACAGAGACCTTTCAGGGGTTGTTGGTCCTGTCTGATATGCCCTTGTCTGGTTGTGTTACCTATCAGTAAAATGACAGGGCTTTGCTCTGTATTTACTTTAGCATAATTAAAGCCATGTATATAGAGTACCAGTATAATGGGGATAGAATTAGAAGTGACATGTGGTTTACATGTGATTGAAACCAGGAGATCCCTCTTCTGTTTCCCCATGGTTGTCTATGGTTGCTAGCTTACAGAAAGGCTTTAACAGTCTTGTTGGTGTCATGAGAGTACTTGTAAGGGAAAGCGCAGATGCAAATCCCTCAGACCACAATTAACACAGACAGTGGCTTATATAAAACCATGAATTTTGATAAAAATACTTCTTATGATTTTTTTCTCTAGATGTGAAGGGGGGAAATTGAATGAGCAATTAAAAAATTAATTATAAGTTACTTTGGCAAGTTGCTCCTCAACAGCCAATCTCACACACACCTATTTTGCTTCTTTATTTGATTTTAAGACTGGGAAACTTAGTGTCTCATTGTGATGCATGGGGTTGGGTTACTCACCATGCTGGTTGAACATCTGCTTTATTAGAAGTGCGCCTGTAAGTCTGAGGAAGCTGCTGGAGTGGGAGCGTTGATCTCTCCCTATGGTTAACCACTGGTCAGACTGTATGACCCAAGCTGAGCCTGTGGTTTTGAAGAGGGTAAAGCTAGGTGGGGATATTTGACAATCACCAGGCTGGCCTGGTACTCAGGCTTATGATCCCAGCTATGTCTGTGAGTCTACAGAAGGTGAAGGCAGAGGTAGATCTTGGGGACTCATTAGGATGTGCTGATGGGGAAACTGCTCACCACTGCTATGTCAGAAAGTTTTTTTGATTATTAGAGAGGAGAGAGTATTCATCACTGATTGGGCTGGGCTAGTGCCCAGGATGCTTGACCACAAGTTCTGGGATTATTAGAATAGCTGAAGAGAGCCTGGTCTTGATGGTTATCAGGCAGTTGGATCCCAGTACTTCTGGGACTGTAGACTACTTAGAGTCTGGGTCAATAAGCAGGCTTGGCTAGTTGGCAAGCTGCTTGATCGAAGCTATGCTTAGAATATAAGAATTTGCATCAGAGAGGGTATTGGGTTGGTTGGTATACATGCTGCTTCATCCAAGGACTAGGACTGTGTAGATGTCTTCAGAGGGCAAGAGTCCAGGTAACTCACCAGGATGGCATGGAGTACAGATTTCACATACCAAGCTGGGCCTGGGGGGGTGTCTTATTACAACAGTGACAGAGGAAGTTAAGCTGGTACCCAGGGTGTGCAAGCTAATCAGACATGGGAGTATTAACATAATAATAGCAGGATAGGATTTTGAGCTCTTACCAGCCTGGGATGGGGAGCTTCAGACTGACCCAGCTAAGCCAGGGAGGATGAGGATGGCCAGGGCTGACAGGTTCTTGGGAACTCACCATGCTGGGCTGGTGTGCAGCCTGCTTCACCAACGCTAGGCTGAGACTCTGAGGATAATCACAGGGAGCAAAGATCCAGGTAATTCACCAGTGTGAGGAGGAATCCATGCAGTGCAACCCAAGCTGGACCCGGAGTGCTGGCAGGACTCCATCAGGATGGAATCTCTAGTCCTCACCAGGCCGGGATGGAGCACAGTCTGACTGAGCCCAGCTAGGGCAGGGGCGGGTGGGGATCTCGGGAACTCAGCACACTGAGCAGGTGGGTGTTCTCTTGGGCATCAGCTGGTCCTGGCAGTGTGAGACTGCTGTGGGAGGGCAGGATCTTGATCACTCACCATTTGGGGTGGGCACCCAGGATCCTCCATCTCAGCTATGTGTGGGATTGCAGGGATGATGCAGGAGAGCAGGGGCCTGAATCCATCACCAGGCCGGACTGTATAGTGATCTTGCTTATCCTAGTGTAGACCCAGGAATCTGAGGATGGTGCAGGAAGGAGAGTCTGTATCAGTCAGCTTTCTGAGCTGTTGCTCAGACTGTCTGACCCAATCTAATCCTGGGATCGTTAAGATGGTGAGGGAGGCCCAATATTGATCACTCAGCAGTGTATGATGGGGTAAAGGGAACCTGAACGCTGCTAGCTCTGTGATCCTTGGGGTGACAGGAAATGCAAAGATCTGGATAACAAATGGACTGAGTTTGTGTGCAGGGTTTGTGAGCTCTCTCTGTTCATGTAGCAATGGCATAGAGGGCTGGGATTCTTGGTCATTCATCAGGCTTGCAGTGTGCTTGGGATTGTGAGATCATGTTCTAGTTTGAGTTTGGGATCGCTGGAAAGCAGTCTGGGTCATTTATCAGGTTTGGCAGATTTGCAAAGTGCCTGACCTGGACCCAGCCTAGGTGGATACTGAAGATGCCTGAGGTCAAGCGCTTGATCCTTTACTCGAATGATCTTACGTTAAGACTGCTTCAAGTATTGTAGGCCTGGGAACAAAGGGGTGCCTAAGAAATACACAAGTCCGGGTCACTTACCAACCTGGGCTACACTGAAGACTGTGTGACCCAAAGTTGGCCTGGTGTTATTAGTATCACACTGATGGGTTAGGATATTGAGCTCTAACAGGCTGGGATGGTGTGCAGCTCTATTGACCCCATCTAGGCCCTGAAGTGTGACGTAGCAGGTGAGGTCCCTGGAAACTCACAAGACTCTGGGACAGCAGCTAGCTTCGAAAGTGTGAAAACGGTGTTGGACAGCTGTCCCGGTCGCTCACCAGGCTGTGCTGCTCAGCCAGGCAGTTGACTTAAAGTCTGCTTTGGGGGAGGGGAGTCTTGATCACATATTGGGCTGGGCGGTTGTTGAGGTTATAGGAGGCAAGGTAAGCCATGATGGTGAGGATGTTATATGAGAGATGTAATAGCACCAGTGCACTAGGGGGCTCTCTTTTCTCTCCTGCTAGTCAAGATGCTGGACCCCATCCAGTCCTGGGATTGTTCGGATGGTAGTTAAGGACGAAATTTTGAATGCTTACTGTTGTCAGCTCATAAAGAGGCAATTTGACTGCAACCTGACCTAGGACTATGGGGGTGGCACAGCAGTGCAAGGTGTGGGTCACTCATAGGCTGAGCTGGTGTGTAGCCTGTAGTCGTGTGGTAGTGACAGAAAAGGGTGGAATTTCAGGTCACTCACTTGGTTGTGCTGCGCATACTGCCTGTGATCGTGACATCAGCTGGTGGTCTGAGCAGGTACAGCAGAAAAGGACTCTTGGTCACCAAGGAGGCTTGGCTGGGAATGTAAAAATGGTGCTGGCAGGTAAGATCTTGATCCATCACCAAGAGGGACCTGGGACTGTGAGGTTGTCCTGGGAGTACAAGGATCTCCATCACTCACTCACCAGGCTGGGCTGGAGGGGGACTGTGTGTCTCAGGCTCCATCTGAATTCATTCCTATGCAACTCCGAGATAGGACTCTTTAGCTCTTACCAAGGTGGACTGGTTCAAGATCTATATCAGCCCAGCTAGGCCAGAGGTTAGGAGGGTTTCAGGCAAAGTTCTCAGGAATTTGCTACACTGGGTTTGTGTGCAGCCTTGTGGACAGCAGTTAGCCTTGCAGGCATTGAGACAGTTTGGGAGGACAGTGTCTGAACCTGTTCTCATGTTGCTCGACCTGGGAGTGTGGTTACATTCTGGATAAGCAGGGCTCATGGCGACTCTCCTGGATGTGAATTTGGACAAGAAGCGTGAGCTAAGGTAGGTGTGGGAGTGCGAGGGTTGTGTGAGGGAGGCCCTTGATCAGTCTGTGTTGGTAAGCAAGCGGCCTGACCCCAACTGGGCCTGGGACTATGGTGATGGCATGGGAGTGCTGGGTTTTTGGTTCCTCTCCAGGATAGCTTCAGAGTCTTAAGACGACCCAGGAGGGGGAGACTTGATCTCTCCCCAGCCTAGGCTGTTGTGCAGGAGGCTATCTGTTTCAGACTGATCCTGGGAGGTTGACAAAGGCAGATGAGGATATTTGGCTGTCCATCGTCTATTCTGATGGTCAAGGTTCTCTGCCACAGCTAAGGCTGTGAGAAGCAGCGCAACACAACAGGCTAGTATCTTATGCTTTCAGCGGGCTGGGGTGGGGCATAGTCTGACTGACCCCAGGTAGGCCAGGCCTTCAGAAGTTGAGACTCTTAGGAACTCACTCAGATGAGCAAGTGTGTCTGCTCTTTGATACCAGCTAGTCCTGGCAGTGTGAGGATGCGGGGGGTGGGGGGTGGGGAGGAGGTGAGGCAAGTCTTAATCACTCATCATCACCTGGATAGGCACCCGGGCTACTTGACCCCAGCTGGATCCTTGATTGAGGGCATGCCACAGGAAGACTTGAGTATAGGTACCTCACCAGGCCTGATGGTTTGGTTCTTGGCCTGAACTGGGTCTCGGAGTCTGAGGATATTGCTTACAGGCAAGTCGTGATCTCTTACCGGGTTTGGCTGTTGCTCAGCCCATAAGATACAAGCTAGGCCTGTGGGAGTGATGGAGGCAGATGGCTGTACTGGGCCCAGTGCTCAGGTTGTGCAACCTGATGCTGGCCTGTGAACACGGAGAATCTGGAGGCTGATGAGAATCTTGGCTCTGCTGATGGGCAGAGGGCTGGGTCAGGAATAGGCTCCCACAGGGAAAGTTCTTGGGAACTTACCTTACTGAGCAGATGTGTACTCTGTGCATCACCATGCCAGCCTGGCAATGTGTGGACTCTAGGGAAGAAAGGGTCCTGATCAGTCACCAATCTGATTGGGAGCCCTGGCTGTTTGATTCCAGATAGATTTTTGTTGTGGAATATTAGTTTAGGATGTGTTACATTTGTTTATGCTGTGGAATATTTGTTTAATGATGCAAAGATGTCTTTCATTCTTTTATGTTGCATAGTTTTAACTGTAATGCTGTACTACTTTGCCTGTCAAAAACATCTGATTGGTCTAATAAAGAACTAAATGGCCAATAGCCAGGCAGGAGAGAGAAATAGGCAGGGCTTTCAGACAGATAGAATAAATTGGAAAGGAAATATAGACTTGAGAGTGAAGAGGGAAATGCAAGAAAAGCAGGAGAGAGGATGCCAGGTACCAGCCACACAGCCAGCTACAGAGTAAGAAGTAAAGAAAGGTAGAGAGCTTAGAGAAAGGTAAAAGTCCAGAGGCAAAAGGTAGATGTAATAATTTAAGTTGGACAGAAGTACAGGCTATGCAACCCAGGTTAGGCCTCAAAGTATTAGTAGGGAACATGCAGGACCTTGAACTCTCTACCGGCTAAGATAGGAAACAGTTTGATGAGCCCGGTTATATCAGGGAGAGGGAGGGTGGGTAGCTATTAGGAACTCACATGTAGAGCCGGTAGGGGTAATCGACATCACCCAACTAGCCTTGGACTTTGAGATATAGAAAACGGGGGAAGGCCTAATGTGGATCACTTGCCAGAGTAAACTGGTGAGCAGGCAGCTTAACCCCATATAACTCTGTGGATGCGGATATAATAAAGGGTAAGGGTCTGGGTCACTCATAGGCTGAGTATCTGGGCTTGTTTTTTAAATTAATTAATTATTTTTACATCCTGACTGCAGTTTCCCCTCCCTCCTTCTCTCCCAGTCCCTCCCCCACTCTCCCTCTGCACGCGCCCCAATCTACTCCTCTGCTTCTGTTCAGAAAAGTGCAGGCCTTCTGTGGATATCAATAAGACATGGCATATCAAGTTTCAGTAATTCTAAACACCTTCCCATGTATTAAGGGTGGGCAAGGTGACCTAGTATGAAGAATGGGTCCCAAAAGCCAGTAAAAGAAACAGAGACAGTCCCCACTCCTACTGTTAGAAATGCCATAAGAGGATCAAGTTACACAACTGTCACATATATGCAGAGTGCCTAGCTCAGTCCCGTGCAGACTCCTTGGTTGTTGGTTCAGTCTCTCAGAGCCCCTATTAGCACAGTTTAGTTGATTCTATGGGTTTTCTTTAGATGTCCTTGACCCCTCTGACTCCTATAATCCTTCCTCCCTCTTTTCAGCAGGATTCCCTGAGCTCAGCCTAAGGTTTGGCTATGGGTCTCTGTCTCAGTTTCCATCAGTTGCTGGATGGAGCCTCTCTGAGGACAATTGAGCTAGGCACCAATCTATGAGTATAGCAGAATATCATTAGGCATCGTTATATTGACATTTTTTTCTTCAGTTGTGCTTGGTTCTATTCTAGGTCTCTGGGCCATCCAGCCTGTGGATCCTGGTGCTCCAGGCACTATTGGGGGTGGACTCATTCTTGTGGTATGGGTCTTAAGCTGGATCAGTCATTGGCTGGTCACTCCCTCAATCTCGAGGCCACCCTTACCCAGCACATCCCATAGGCCGGACAGACTGACTATAGGTCGAGAGTTATATTCCTGGGCTGGTGTCCCAGCCCCTCCACTTGAAGTCTTGCCTGGTCACAGGAAATGGCCAGTTCAGGCTACAGATCTTCTATGACCAGGAGTCTTAGCTGGGGGGTCATCCTTGTAGATTCCTAGGAGGTTCCCTTGCGCCACGTGTCTCCTCCAAAATGGCCCCTTCCAATGGTCTCTTTCAGTAGTCTCTCCTTCCATCTCTCCTTTAACCTGTCACTCATGTCCCTATCCCCAGCCCTCAGTTAACTCACAAAGTGTCTCCTATTTCCTCTTCTCAGGGAGATCCCAGAGGCCCCTCCTTGAGCCTCCATTGGTACCTAGTCTCTCTGGTTCTGTGGGTTTTAACAAGTTTCTCCTCTGTTTTACAGCCACTATCCACTTAAGAGTACATACCATATTTGTCTTTCTGGGTCTGGGTTACCTTACTCTGAATGTTTTTTTTTTCCAGTTCCATCATTTGCGTGCAAATGTCATGATGCCAGGAATGAATAAGGAAAATGTGGTGCATTTACATGATGGGCTGGTTTTTCCCCCCCATAGCTATACCTGGAAGTGTGTTTATGGTAGGGAAGGACAGGTTGTGTGGTCATTTACCTGGTTGCACCGGTACACAGTCTGCCTGTGATCGTGGTATCTGTCCCTAGTATGAGCAGGTGCAGGAGGGCAGGGATCTGGTTCACAAAGCAGTTTTGACAGCTCTGAGAGCTTCCTGAGTGGAACTATGCCTAGGCGGGCATGAGAATGGGGTAAGGGAGTGGGTACTGATACTTACAAACAGAGGCCTGGGGCTGTGGGGAATAAGGCAGGAGTGTGAGGCTATGAGTTCCTCACCAGGCAGGGCTGAAATGGAGGCTGTAGAACCCAAGCAAGTCCTGGAAGTATGAGGAAGACACCAGGAGAATAGGATTTGATTTTTTACCTCTTTCCAGGCTGTCATGGTGCAGTCGAAACGATCTTAGCTGGCCAGGGAGCAAGAGAAGAAAGACTTACATAGTGAGGTATTGGGAACTCACCATGCTGGACTGGTGTGTGATGCCAGTTAAGGTCGCAATGTGAGGATGGTGTAGAGGGCAAGGTCTATGTCACTCACCAGACTTGACTGGTACCTATGCTCTTTGATAAATCTGGGAATGGTATTGTGGTATTCTGGTGAATGGGCAGGGTTTTCCATCACTCATAAAACTGGGTTGGTAGGCCTGAGATGTAAGGATGATTTGAGAGGAAACAGCTTCAATATCAACAACCTGGCTGGTGTCCAGGCTGCTTGACCTTAGCTGGTCCTGGAACTTCAGAAATGACACAGGACTGCAGGCTGTAAATCATGCACCAGGCTGTGTTCATTGGCTTTATTCTTGACCTGGACTAGACCTGGAGGTTTGAGGAGGTTACTTTACTCTAAGTCTGGATCACTCACAGGGCTAGGATATTGTTCAGATTATATGGTCCAAGCTAGACCTGCGAGTGTGAGTATAAGATGGCAGGTGGGGACACTGGACACTCTGTATTGTGCCCTAATACCCATGCTGTGTGACCCAATCTTGGCCCACGAGTGTGAGGAAGCTGAAGGCAGGTGGCGACATTGGGCGCTTACAGGCTGGGCTCATGGACAGTCAGCTGAACCACAGATATGCCATAAGCATGAGGATGGGAGAAGGAACCCTCTTGGTCCCTGACCAGCAGTCAACTTTACTCCAGCCAGGCCTGGCAAAAGACTGTCCCTCTAAGATCTGTTTCCTACATGGTCTTTGTGAACTTGAGATAGGGAGATTGTGGTAACGAAGGGCGTGGTTGTGGGGCTCTCACAAGGATGAGCGGCTGCATCATGTGCCTGGTAATTTTCCATAAGCCACAACTCTGAGCTGATAAGAGAGAGGAGAGGATTCACTATCGGATTAAACCGAGGAGCAATCTGGTTGTTCCAAACGGAGTCTTGGAGTTTCAAGTTTGTGCAGACAGGGAGAGTCCTGAATTTTGATCAGGATGGATTAAAACAAAGGCTGCTTCACTCATGGTAGACCTGGAAGTGTGAGGATGCCCTCAGAGCACAGGTTCAGAGTACAGGTTAGGGGACCCAAGCAAGGCCTTGGTGCATTATTCTGATACTGCCAGAATAATCTACTGTGTTGTCACTAGGTTAGGATGGTACACAATCTGATTGGCTACAATTAGGCCAGGGAGTGTGAGGATGGTTTGCATAGGAGAGATTCTTCGGAACTCACGGCGCTGGTCTGTTAGGCAGGCTGTGTGGCACCAGCTAAACCTAAGCAGTGTTAGGATGGTGTGGGAAGGCATGGTCTTCATCACTCACCATTCTGAGCTGCTGCCCAGGTTGTTTCATCCCAAGTTGGCACACAGTTGTAGGGCTGGTAACATGGACCAGGGTTCTGTGCCATGCACCGGACTAGGCAGGCCCACAAGCTACTTCATCCAAACTAGGCCTTACCATCTGAGGAAAGCACTGGAGGGTGCTTATTGACAACTCATAGGCTGAACTGTTCATCAGACTGGGAAGATGAGAGAGTAAAGGCAGGTGGCGAATTTGGGCACTCACTCGGGTAGCCTAATGTACTGTCTGCCTGGGATCCTGAGCTGGTGCAAGATGGCAGGGGCCTGGGTTTCACGGTTTGTTGTTTGCCCCAAACAAGACCCAGAAAGTTCGAGATGTTGGTGGAAGCCCACCACTTGATGCCTCACCAGGCTGAGTTTTAGTATGGCTGGTAGGAGCCAAGCTAGGCCTGGGGATATTAGTAGAAGAGCAGGATACACGGCTGAGCTCTCCTCGGACTGGAATGCTGTGTGGTTAGTCCAGGGAGTATGTATATGGCTCTGACAGGTGAGACCCTTGAAAACTTCCTACTGGGCTGGCAGGCAGCCAGTATGTTACCAGGTAGGCCTGTCAAGTACATTATTCTGGGCTGGCATCATGACATAGCACATTGTTAAAGATTTACCTTAGGATATAAAAGCTAATTACGTGGAAAATCATTTCTCATCCAAAATATGGAAACCTTTCCATGTTGCCACAGGCAATAGACATGACCTGTCCAAAAGTATACAAGTTCCAAATTTACCAAATAAATGGTGGCTGAGCAAAGTTCATCTTTTACCGCACTAAGGGAAAGGGACGATACAAACTAGACTTCTGCTTTCTAAAACTGGGACATTTACTCAGTCTTAGAAACCCGCAAAAGACAGTGTCTCTTAAAGAGTCCTTTAAAAGTCTGCTACCAAGGAACATTCTGCTCACTTGCTACTTTTAAAGCCAAAAAGCCAAACAAAACCAGGCTCTTTCCTTCCCTATCATATGACCTAGCTTTTCTTCATGTACATTTATTCAAGAGCTAGGGGAAGCACTGGATGTAAAGTTTCCTCTAATTTCATGCTTACATGATTGAGCTTTCTTACTAAATGGCCAAAAAAAGTTATTGCTTACATTCAAGTGTAGTAGTGTAAAACCCCTCGAAAGATCGATTGTGAAAGATGATTTGTTGAGATATAGATTTAGGGGATGGATAGAGAGACGTGTCTGTTCTAACAGAGGGCCCAGGTTTGGTTCCCAGCAACCTCAGGGAATCCACCTCCACATTCCGACTCCTTACAGCACACTACACAGGCAGCACACAGACATACATTCAGCAAATCAGTCAAACACATAAATATAAGATTAAATTAAACATTTTTTCTTAAAGGAACTGATGCGACAATATAGTTATAAAGTCTGAGTAAAACTTGGGCCAACATTTGACTTTACTGTCTTGACACACAGGCTAGAAACCCATCAAATGGTACTGTGCAAACTACAGCAAAGTCTCTTAAAAATATTACCTCTCTATACTCTATCTTGTGCTAGATCTTCAGAGCTCAAATTCCAAAATCCATCCCAAGAGAATCCCACCCTAAACAAAAATCCTATTTATCCCTCCATTAGAAGATGAGCCCATCCGTAGACTGTACCAACTATACCGTGAACCCGTACAGTCATCATATTGTAGGTTTGAAATGGGATTGGTCTTCGCTGGCGAATTTCCCGCCTGTAACCCTTTCTGGTGTTTAGCATTCGCTGTTCAGTGGTGCTCTGACAGCCACCTCCTTCCGGCAAAGATTCATACAGCACACAAATGGAGCCATCTTCTCCAATGCGGTAGGACACTTCATAGGGGTCAACCCAGAGTGTGAGTTCACATGGCAGAAACCTGAACAACTCTTGGCTGCTCAGTCCAATCCGCTGGGCTGCCTGACAGATGAGAGGATCCATCTTATGGTTGATGCGAATGCACCTGTAGCCGGATCCCTTGCAGGGCTTCTCTGGGAACCAGTGGTGTTTGTAGTGTTGCGCCAGCAGCTCCTGCAGGCTCTGGCTGAAGGTCCGCAGCTCTTGTTCGCTCCTGAGGCCCTTGACGCTGAGGAAGCTGGAGATGAATTCCACAGCAGCACAGATTTCTCCTATCATGGTGGCTGCAGGGGTACAGAAGGGATGCCGGGAGTGGCAGAGAGCTCAGCAGTGTAGTGCTAGAGGGAGAGTGGCCACCCCATGCTTCTGGCAAGACCTGGTGGTCTAGAGAAAGCTATGCCATGAGGCAGTTGCTAACTGTGGGGGCTTTTTACAAAACATTTCTTTCAGAGGAAAGAAGTCACAGTGCAGGGAAGAGACGAGAGGAGAGAGACAGCCTGGCCACATCACTTTGACCTCTGTAGCCACCTCTATCACCAGCTTGGAAGCCTTCAAGCATCCCAAGAGTTGTATTTCCAATTCTGAGAGGCAAAATTACGTACATTCTTAAATGGGCTGAGCACAGGGCTTAACACATGGAGTGCATATCTTGTCCTGTGAGTGTATGGAAGTGCAAAACATTTGCTAGATGGGGCTGATGGGAAATCTGCCTGGCCAGAACTGGGAAGGGCATATGGGGATGGTGCGGGAGTGGATCTCCTTGATTACTAATACAGGGCTGTTTCTCCACAGCCTACTTGATCCCGACCAGTACTGGGTGGTTCGTGTTGTTGGGGAGAGCTTAGTCTTGATCACATACCAGGGTAAGCTAATGAACAAAGTTTGGTCCGACTTCTCACTGGGATTGTGTGATTAGCACAAAAGGATGTAGCTCAAGTCAGGCCTCGGATTGTGTTAATGTTGCAGATAGGCAGGGTTATGGGTGAGTCAGCAGGCCAAATCAGCCACCCCAGCTATGGTGTACAATGTGCAAGGGCAGGGTCCTTATCACTTACCCGTTAGGGCTGCGGAGTTGTTGCCCACACCCAGCTGGGCCTTGGTCACTCAAGATGCTGGTTTGAGGCAGGCTGAATGATGGAAGCTGGAGCTGCGAGGACTCGTACGCCAGCAGCAGGATTGGATCTCCAGGTGTCACCAGGCTGGAATGGTACAGAGTCTTATTGGCCCGAGCTAGAGAACAGTGTCTTAGGCAGTCAGGGTCTTAGGGTCTTACCAGTCAGGGGCAGTGCCCAGACTGTTTGACTCTATCTAGGAATGGACACATGATAATGGTGAATTTAGACAGGTTTCTGTATCCCTCACCAGACTGGGCTAAGTCCAAATTAGGCCTCAGATGTGAGAATGATGTGGTATTACAATGTCTTGATAATTCAACAGTCTGACTTAGTGTCCTGGCTGATTGACCCCAGATGTGTTGGGGACTGTGGAGTTGGCCCAATAAGAGCTGGGTCTTAGTTACTCAGTAGACAGTGTTGCCCTGGGATCTCCTTGAATCTAACTAGCTGTGGGAGTGTGACTAAGGCATTGAAGGGGATTTCTTGGTAACTGGCCAGACTCTGCCGTTGCTCAAGCTGTAAGAACCAAAGCCAGGCCTGTGAGAATGACAAAGACAGGATACTGGGCTCTTGTTCGTCTGTGCTCATAGACAAGTTGCGCAGCTAGGCCTGGGCGTGTGAGGACTGGGTGGTACAAAAGGCCTGGAATCCCTGAGGGAGATCTACTGCTGCCCACGCTGTTTGTTGTTGGATCGTTAGGCCCATGAAATAGTCTGGTATTGGTCATATTGGTGAACCCAGGGCACACCAGTGGTTAGGTGACTTGGTCCAATACAGCTTTGTGACTCTGGGGATGACAAAGGATGACAGAGTTCAGGGACACAGAAGTTGGCTTGGGTGCAGGCTATGTGGCTTGTGATAGCCCTAGTAGTGTGGGACTGTTGTACAATAGCAGGGTTCTGTGTCACTCACCAGTCTTGTCTGGTACAAAGTATGCCTGGGATTCTAAGATCACTTTCTAGTCTAGGGTGAGGCAGGAGGACAACATTCTGGGCCACTAACCAGGTTTGGCTGGCCCGTATGCTCCTTTCCCGGAATTAGGCCAAGGAGTGTGAGGATGAGGCATGAGGGCAGGGTCTTTCTCCCTCACAAGGACAGGCGCCCAGGCTGATGCAGCCATTCTAGGCCTGGGGATGTGGTGATGTTCCTTGAAGTACAGAGGTTTATGTTCTTGGAAGTACAGGGGTCTGGATCCTTCCCCAGGCTGGGCTAGAGTGAAGCCATTGCTACTCAAGCTATCACAGAGTATTAGTGCCACACCAAGAGGTCAGGATCTCAAGTCCTACCAGACCAGTATGACAGACAATCTGACTGAGTCCTGCTAGGTCAGGTTTGTGAGGATGGCGTTAGCCAGTGAGGTTTGTAGGAACTCACCAGGCTTTGTGACCACTGCTAGGGCTGGTAGTGTGAATATGAAGGGCAGGTGCAGAAGCTTCATCTTTCTACAGTTTGTGCTGGTCCTTGAGATGCTTAGACCCTGCTGACCTTGGACTCTGGGGTTGACATTGAGGACAGTGGCTGGGATACTCACCAGGAGGAGCTGGTCAGTGATCTGCTTGACCTGTGGGTCTGAGGAAGCTGCACGAAGAAGAACCTTGGTCACTCACTGGGCTGGTATCTTGGTCAGGTTGTATGAACCAAAGTAGCCTGTGATCATGAGGAGGGTACATGAGAGAAGGTCTTGATCACTAGGACACTCATGTCTCCTCTGGTGGCAATATTGCATGTCCCAAACAGCTCATGGGATCATTAGAGTATGGAGTATCCGAGGTCTTGGCCACTTACCAAAGTAAGCTGGGGAGGAGGCAACTTGATCCTAGGTTGAACCTGAACTGTGGGGATGGCTCAGTAGGACGAAGTCTAGGTACTTCACGGGCTGAGATTTTTGTAGACTTTTTTTTTAAGCCAAGATATTCCTGGAAATGTAGCAACGGTGGGAAAGATCAGGGTCAGGGTCATACACCTGGCTGGGCTGGCCTGAAATCTGCCTAGTCTGAACAGGTGCAACAGGGCATGGGTCTATGATCTGGGAATAGGCAAAGGAGTATCAATACAGCTGTGACACGTAAGGGTCTTGGGTGAACAGGGAGCGCTGCATGAGTGGGACTATGTCTGGGAATGTGAGGACTGTGCTGGAGGCCAGGCTGGCTATTCAACCCCACAAGAGGGACCTGGGGCTGTGGTGGATACCCTGTAACTGCAAGGGTCTGGGTCATGCTCTAGGACAGGCTGGTTAGTGAGCAGCTTCAGCAAAAGTAGGCCTGAGAGTATCAAGATGATATAAGGTGGGAAGTCTTGATCCCATACCTGGCTGGCTTAGGGTACAGGTTGTGAAATACATGCTAGATCCAGGAATACTAGTAGGAAAGCTGGGATGGGGAACATTCTGATCAGTCCCAACTTATTCAGGAACTGTGAGGTGGCTCAGGCAGGTAAGATTCATATGAACTCATCAGGCTGAACTGGTGTGTAGGTGATGTGATGCCAGCTATGCGACAGCAGCTAGGCATGGTAGTGTGGAGAAAGGTGTAGAGGACAAGGGCTTGATCTACTCACCTGCTAGCCAGACTTCATGGCTCCTGCTGTGGCTAGGAGTATGGTGATGGCCAGGACATCAGCAAGGTTCATGACATTCAATAAGGCTGGGATTGTGACTACACTATGACCCGAACTATGTCCACAAGTGTGAGGACTGAGTGGGAAAGCAGGTGGGGTCTTGATTACTCACCAGTCTGGTCAGGTATCCAGACTCCTTGGCACCAGCTTGGCCAAAGATTGTAGATGGCAGGAAGCAGTTCACAGGGGAGGGTCACTCCACTTTCGTTGATCTGCTTGACCTGAGCTAGGCCTGGGAGTCTGAGGAAAGTACTAGAGCTGATTCTTATGTCAATCACCAGGTGGGGATGTTGCTCCAGCTCTCTGAGTGTTTGTTATAGGCAGTTGAGGATGTTGGATACTCAGTAAAGTGGCCCTGTACACTGTCTTCCTGGAATCATGTGTTCACTCCCTAGTCTGAACTGTTACATGAGGGCAGGGGTCTGGGTCACTAATTAGGCCTGATTGGTCAATGAACTGCTTGACCCAAACTTGGCCTGAGGTTGTCAGGATGGTTCAGCAAGATGAAATCTTGATCCTACCCTAGGCTGGGTTGGCATGAAGACTGTTCAAACCAAGCCAAGCTAGGCCAAGGAGTTCTAGAAGGACACCCCAGGATAAGATCTTGAGCTCTCACAAGGCTGAGATGATGTGCAGTCTGATAGATGCCAGTGGGCCAGGGAGTAAGAGAATGGCTCTGGCTGGCAATGTCCTGTGAATTCCCCACTGTGGAACACCAGCTATGTCTGGCAGTGTAACACAATCTGTAACACTAGCTAGGCCTGGCAGAGTGAGGATGGGTCCTTAGTTACTCACCAGTCTGGGCTGGTGCCCGCCTGCTTTACATGAGTGTCGTTATGGTGAGGATGGGTGGGGTTCTGTGTAACTCTCCAGGCTGGACTGGTACATGACCACTTCCTTCTGTGACATCACTGCTAGTCAGACGTGGTGGGGGAGGGGTGGGAGGGTAGAGTTCTATATCACCGGACTCAGGAATGTGATGATGTTGAGGGTTGCCTAGGCTCTTTCCCCTAAGTTGCACATGAGACTATGAGGAATATTCTGGAATAGCCTTGGGTCACTGTCAGTTTTCCATTAAGGGTTAAAATAAATTTTCCCTGTGTTTGATCTTTCTCTAAGAAAGGCCTTTTTCAAGCCGGGCGATGGTGGCGCACACCTTTAATCCCAGCACTCGGGAGGCAGAGGCAGGTGGATCTCTGTGAGTTCGAGACCAGCCTGGTCTACAAGAGCTAGTTCCAGGACAGGCTCCAAAGCCACAGAGAAACCCTGTCTCGAAAAACCAAAAAAAAAAAAAGGCTTTTTTCATGGAAAGAACTGAGGAATACATCTTTCATGATAGTTTACTGACTCAGCTTAGCACACGGATATATGCTGTAGTGCTTAGGATGTAAAAACGAATTGAATGAGTGTGGTAGATTAAGTACATGATTTTTAATGCTCTCAAGGCATTGTTATTGTTTTGTTTTTTGGAGGCAAGGCTTCTTTGTGTAGCTCTGCCTATACTGGGACTTACTCTGTTGACCAGGCTGGCCTCGAACTCAGAGATCTGCTCAAGGCATATTAGTAAATTTATTTCAAGGCCAGTCAAGAAGGTGTTTTTAGAAATAGGTATTGCAATGGTTCATGGGCGGGCCAGCTGAGGACGCATGGAACCCTGGGCTCAAGAACCAGGTTTCTTTATTACAGTTCTCTATTCTGCCTGAGTGTGACTTTTACGGACACCGCCTATTAATTGGTGAGTTCCCCATCTGTTCATCTTATCCATTTCTCCAAACGTGAGGAATTATCATTTAGCTTCCAGAAATATTCTAATGTTTCTAGTATCAGGGGGACAGCACCCAAGCACGGTCTTTATGGCTACAGTTGAGCCCTTCACTGACATTCATCTCTGATTGCTTTCCTTAGCTAAATGGTGTTTTGATGACCTGGGACCAGTCCTCCTGCGACTGGAAGCCCAGGGTCCCTCAGATTTTTCTTTTTTTCCTTTCTTCCCCCACTGTAAAAGGCTGCTCAGAGAGGCCTCTGAGCCAGCCAGGCTTTAGCACTCCACCTGTAGGCAGAGGATGGTCTGCTACAGGCCTTGCAGTGTTTGCCACCTATTCACACCCTGCCTATAGAGGAGAGCTGTCTTTGTATAGGCCTTGTTGTGTTGCTGTTTTCATAGTTTCAGCTATGGGTAGTAAGCGATCCATTCTGTCAATCCAGCCTCCCCCTGGGATGGACGTCTTTTAGGGGCCCTTAAACCTCAGGCCTTAATGCCCTACTTCGTCAGCTCTGCCCTCATGCTGCTCGTGTCCTTATGGTTCCATATTTATGGGAGCTTTCTAACTACTGTCAGTGTACAGGCAAATGGAAGGAGTTTCCTCAAACTGTCCTTGCCACTGCTTCTGCTGCCATCAAGATTGATTGGATTCACAAGGCGGCTATTTTAAATTCTAGCCTTTTGCTCTCTGCTATGGCTTGTGGTATGATGGCTCAGCGACAGGGCGGATCACACCTCTAGGTCTCTGTTATTATTAAACTTAAAATCCCTGGAGCTCAAAAATCGTGGCTTTTTCATACAACATGAGACTGCTGCCATTTTGACTGTGGTCAGGTGACCTTACCATTATTTTAACTGAGGTCAGGTTACTTCACAGCCATCTTAACTGAGTGACTTTTCCATACAACATGTGACCACTGCCATTCTGACTGAGGTCAGGTGATCATTCCACCATCTTAATTGAGGTCAGGTGACTTCATTGCCATCTTAACTGAGAGCCAGGTCAGATGACTAAGATATTTCCTGTTTGGTTCCCCAGTGCTGACTCTGTTGTATGTGTGTTTTGCACAGTAGCATGCCTTTGGTAGGAACCACCAAGAGCATTCACTTCACCCAATTCCTGTTCACTGTGTGTGTGTATGTTCATACATATAACTCAGATGCACCTATGTTTACTGTTAGATGTTATAATTGTCTGTGCATTGCATCTCATTTCAGACTACAAAATAAGAAGTCTCATGTTTTAAACTGGTATGTACTTTTAAATCTCTTACAAAAATATTTCATATTTAATCCAGCCTTCATTTAAAATAAATTAATATGTTCTTTAGTATTGTTAGTTCTGCCATTAACCTTCTATTGCAAGCAGTTTTTTATTCTTTCTCTCTTGCTATGAGTGTAAATCAAGTAAAATTTTATCCTTCTCAAAGATCTCTGATGCACTTTGACAGCTGAGAGGTTTGTCAGTTTAAAAGGACAACCTCACCAAACAATTTTCAGTAAAACACAAATACAAGATCTGCAGGTTATAAAGGTGTGAGGACAAATACAAATTATCAAACTTCTCTCTCATGCTGCCTTCCATAGTCTTCAAAATACTTTTCGTTGTGCAAAAATAACTGTCATAGTCTTTCTGACATAAATATGCTACTTCTTTATATAATGTATATGTCTAAAACTTCTGTTTACACAAACCCAAAACATTCTTGTGAGTTCCAGGGAGCTGAACTGAAGGATCTACCTTAAACAGGTCAGACACACCCCCCTCAATTTCCTGGTCCTAATTTTTTTTTCTAAACTTAACTTTGTCCTCTGTTCTGCCAATACCTTAAACATGTGTAAGAGACACCAGACATTTCCACACCACAAACACTATCTATGCCAGGATGTGACCAGCACCCAACTCTCTCAGGTTCCCCCCACACAAGATGACACCCACAAATAAGTAGGAAGCAGTCCCGAGAATCCACTGACCAGATTCCTCTAACCTGTTGTTCCTAAACTCCTACCTTTTTATTATTATAAAAATCAGGTGGGAATGTAATGGTCTGTCCTGCACATTAAAGATAAAAGCTATGCCCACTCCCTCTTTTGTCCACCGAGGCAACCTAATCTTCAGCATACAGCCTGAGTCCCTTCCTTTTCCGCCTCTTTCTCAAAGAGGCATATTTTGTCTCTCCCTTTTCCCACTTCTTGCCTTCCCCCTTCTTTCTCCCCCTTTCCCTTCTTCCCTTCTGCCCCCTCTCTCTGCCTGTCTCTCTCCTCTTTCCCCCTTCTCCCCTTTCCCTTCCATAATCCACTAAATAAATATCTAACCTCATTTTGCATGGTGTGCCTATCTGTCTGACTCCCTGCCCAGGACCAGCCACCTTCAGAGACCTGCAGCGTGGTCTCATGGCGTGCCCATCTGTCTGTCTCTCCTCATGGGACTGGCTACCCCATCGAGGTCTCTCACCAACCACACAGCTCCATACCTGGGATTCACAGCCTCTCATGCCCCACTGCAGCCACTTGGGGAGCTGTACTGTCCCTGCCTGGAACTGGCTGCTCTAAGGACCCACAGCCCACTGCCTGAGGCCACTTTGGGGACCTGCGGCATGGTCTCCAGACCTGCTGACCACTGCAGCCACTCAGGGACCTGCTGCATTTTTACTTTTACCATAACAGGTATTATCAGAATATCCATGAAATATGTCTATGTAGGGGGTCACTGGTGAAGTACTAGTTCAGGCATGACAGAGCAAAGTCAAGCAGTATCACATCATTCTTTAAAGGTGACAGAGTACAGCAAGGAAGAATCAGAAAAAATGAATGACCTTTCATACTTTTTAAAAAAGTAATATTTAATCCTGAAAACCATTTGGGAAAGTTTAGCAAGAGGCATCCATGCTCTTCTTTGAGCATTTGAAGTTGGGAAGAAAGCTGTAGAAATGTCTCAACTAGCCTACCTCTATCATCCTGACACTCCCAGACCAGGGATGTTACTGCATCCCTGAGGATAGGAAAGGACTGACATGCCATGAAAGTGATGAGGACACCTTCTTGATTCTCCCCCAACACACATGACAACAGTTTCAAGAGCATGTAAGCAAACTCTTAAGTACTTCTTGACCAATATGGGTTTATTCTTATGATTTCACAGTGTTATTTTGAATATAATTGTTATGCTCAAAGTCCAGATCCCCCAAAATACCACCATGATACCAAATCTGATGCAAAGCAAGGAGTCCTTACTATGAGTTAACCCAGGCCTCCCTGTCTTTCTAAAGCAGCAACAGCATCAGCAACAACAGTGCAGGAGAGACCTGGAGTTGCTCTAGGGTGGGGGTTGGGGGAAGGCTGTTATTTAGCTCAGGCAGGAGGGAGGGGTCTTTGGGAATTCCAAACCTGTATAACTACAGACTTGGGGTTGGCTGGAGCCCTCCAAAATGGCATGGTTGCAGACTTGGGATTCATTCAAGCCGAATCTTGGGTATCTAGACTGAGTTGATTGGCTGCCTTGTATCTGGGGGAGCTGCTACATTGTTGTCTGAGCCCAAGGAACCTGGAGTTGTTTGATCTTTTCTGACTGGTCTCTCCCTGTGAACTGAGGTGTTGCCCCTTCCTGGTTGGTCTCTCTCAGGAGGGTGATGAGCTGCCCACTTCTGATTGGCCGTTCTGCATGGGTTAAGGTCAGGGGATGTTCGGGGCAGTTATGCCGCTCCTTGCCTGGCTGACTGGAAGAGGCTGCCTCTGCTAAGGACAGGGAAAGGTCAAGCCTCTAGACTAGAGGGAGCAACTTCCCTGCTCAGGGATTGGTTGGTTTTGTGTTTCAGTTAGTCAGGGTAGAGATGGATCTGATTTTGGGGCCAAAGTCTGTTTCTTTCTCTGGTTCTTTTTTAAATGAGCTGCACAAACACAGTACCTTAATCAAGAGTATATACATATATGAGTATATACACACATATATATATATGTATATATATATATATCAAAATTGACCTAAAATTTGTATCAATAGACCAAGATTCACACCAATGCAAATTACTATAGCATATCTCTCTTTATACGTAAATAAGCATTTATTGAACAATCATTTACGGAATTTGGGCATAGTTCTCTCCAAGCTGCTTCCTGCTTTTTGTTGGGGCAAGTAATTTTTGGGGGTGTTCACAGAGACCTTTCAGGGGTGGTTGGTCCTGTCTGATATGCCCTTGTCTGGTTGTGTTACCTATCAGTAAAATGACAGGGCTTTGTTCTGTATTTACTTTAGCATAATTAAAGCCATGTATATAGAGTACCAGTATAATGGGGATAGAATTAGAAGTGACATGTGGTTTACATGTGATTGAAACCAGGAGATCCCTCTTCTGTTTCCCCATGGTTGTCTATGGTTGCTAGCTTACAGAAAGGCTTTAACAGTCTTGTTGGTGTCATGAGAGTACTTATAAGGGAAAGTGCAGATGCAAATCCCTCAGACCACAATTAACACAGACAGTGGCTTATATAAAACCATGAATTTTGATAAAAATACTTCTTATGATTTTTTTCTCTAGATGTGAAGGGGGGAAATTGAATGAGCAATTAAAAAATTAATTATAAGTTACTTTGGCAAGTTGCTCCTCAACAGCCAATCTCACACACACCTATTTTGCTTCTTTATTTGATTTTAAGACTGGGAAACTTAGTGTCTCATTGTGATGCATGGGGTTGGGTTACTCACCATGCTGGTTGAACATCTGCTTTATTAGAAGTGCGCCTGTAAGTCTGAGGAAGCTGCTGGAGTGGGAGCGTTGATCTCTCCCTATGGTTAACCACTGGTCAGACTGTATGACCCAAGCTGAGCCTGTGGTTTTGAAGAGGGTAAAGCTAGGTGGGGATATTTGACAATCACCAGGCTGGCCTGGTACTCAGGCTTATGATCCCAGCTATGTCTGTGAGTCTACAGAAGGTGAAGGCAGAGGTAGATCTTGGGGACTCATTAGGATGTGCTGATGGGGAAACTGCTCACCACTGCTATGTCAGAAAGTTTTATGATTATTAGAGAGGAGAGAGTATTCATCACTGATTGGGCTGGGCTAGTGCCCAGGATGCTTGACCACAAGTTCTGGGATTATTAGAATAGCTGAAGAGAGCCTGGTCTTGATGGTTATCAGGCAGTTGGATCCCAGTATTTCTGGGACTGTAGGTGTGTCAATGGAGGGCAAAGATCTGGGTGACTCACAAGACAGGCATATTCAGGATTGTTGATCAGAGATAGTGCAGGAAGTGTACTAACAGTGGGAAAGTAGTGTGATTCTAGGTAGTTCATCAGTGTGCCTGAAACTGTGGGATTACTACTTAGAGTCTGGGTCAATAAGCAGGCTTGGCTAGTTGGCAAGCTGCTTGATCGAAGCTATGCTTAGAATATAAGAATTTGCATCAGAGAGGGTATTGGGTTGGTTGGTATACATGCTGCTTCATCCAAGGACTAGGACTGTGTAGATGTCTTCAGAGGGCAAGAGTCCAGGTAACTCACCAGGATGGCATGGAGTACAGATTTCACATACCAAGCTGGGCCTGGGGGGTGTCTTATTACAACAGTGACAGAGGAAGATAGGCTGGCACCCAGGGTGTGCAAGCTAATCAGACATGGGAGTATTAACATAATAATAGCAGGATAGGATTTTGAGCTCTTACCAGCCTGGGATGGGGAGCTTCAGACTGACCCAGCTAAGCCAGGGAGGATGAGGATGGCCAGGGCTGACAGGTTCTTGGGAACTCACCATGCTGGGCTGGTGTGCAGCCTGCTTCACCAACGCTAGGCTGAGACTCTGAGGATAATCACAGAGAGCAAAGATCCAGGTAATTCACCAGTGTGAGGAGGAATCCATGCAGTGCAACCCAAGCTGGACCCGGAGTGCTGGCAGGACTCCATCAGGATGGAATCTCTAGTCCTCACCAGGCCGGGATGGAGCACAGTCTGACTGAGCCCAGCTAGGGCAGGGGCGGGTGGGGATCTCGGGAACTCTGCACACTGAGCAGGTGGGTGTTCTCTTGGGCATCAGCTGGTCCTGGCAGTGTGAGACTGCTGTGGGAGGGCAGGATCTTGATCACTCACCATTTGGGGTGGGCACCCAGGATCCTCCATCTCAGCTATGTGTGGGATTGCAGGGATGATGCAGGAGAGCAGGGGCCTGAATCCATCACCAGGCCGGACTGTATAGTGATCTTGCTTATCCTAGTGTAGACCCAGGAATCTGAGGATGGTGCAGGAAGGAGAGTCTGTATCAGTCAGCTTTCTGAGCTGTTGCTCAGACTGTCTGACCCAATCTAATCCTGGGATCGTTAAGATGGTGAGGGAGGCCCAATATTGATCACTCAGCAGTGTATGATGGGGTAAAGGGAACCTGAACGCTGCTAGCTCTGTGATCCTTGGGGTGACAGGAAATGCAAAGATCTGGATAACAAATGGACTGAGTTTGTGTGCAGGGTTTGTGAGCTCTCTCTGTTCATGTAGCAATGGCATAGAGGGCTGGGATTCTTGGTCATTCATCAGGCTTGCAGTGTGCTTGGGATTGTGAGATCATGTTCTAGTTTGAGTTTGGGATCGCTGGAAAGCAGTCTGGGTCATTTATCAGGTTTGGCAGATTTGCAAAGTGCCTGACCTGGACCCAGCCTAGGTGGATACTGAAGATGCCTGAGGTCAAGCGCTTGATCCTTTACTCGAATGATCTTACGTTAAGACTGCTTCAAGTATTGTAGGCCTGGGAACAAAGGGGTGCCTAAGAAATACACAAGTCCGGGTCACTTACCAACCTGGGCTACACTGAAGACTGTGTGACCCAAAGTTGGCCTGGTGTTATTAGTATCACACTGATGGGTTAGGATATTGAGCTCTAACAGGCTGGGATGGTGTGCAGCTCTATTGACCCCATCTAGGCCCTGAAGTGTGACGTAGCAGGTGAGGTCCCTGGAAACTCACAAGACTCTGGGACAGCAGCTAGCTTCGAAAGTGTGAAAGCGGTGTTGGACAGCTGTCCCGGTCGCTCACCAGGCTGTGCTGCTCAGCCAGGCGGTTGACTTAAAGTCTGCTTTGGGGGAGGGGAGTCTTGATCACATATTGGGCTGGGCGGTTGTTGAGGTTATAGGAGGCAAGGTAAGCCATGATGGTGAGGATGTTATATGAGAGATGTAATAGCACCAGTGCACTAGGGGGCTCTCTTTTCTCTCCTGCTAGTCAAGATGCTGGACCCCATCCAGTCCTGGGATTGTTCGGATGGTAGTTAAGGACGAAATTTTGAATGCTTACTGTTGTCAGCTCATAAAGAGGCAATTTGACTGCAACCTGACCTAGGACTATGGGGGTGGCACAGCAGTGCAAGGTCTGGGTCACTCATAGGCTGAGCTGGTGTGTAGCCTGTAGTCGTGTGGTAGTGACAGAAAAGGGTGGAATTTCAGGTCACTCACTTGGTTGTGCTGCGCATACTGCCTGTGATCGTGACATCAGCTGGTGGTCTGAGCAGGTACAGCAGAAAAGGACTCTTGGTCACCAAGGAGGCTTGGCTGGGAATGTAAAAATGGTGCTGGCAGGTAAGATCTTGATCCATCACCAAGAGGGACCTGGGACTGTGAGGTTGTCCTGGGAGTACAAGGATCTCCATCACTCACTCACCAGGCTGGGCTGGAGGGGACTGTGTGTCTCAGGTTCCATCTGAATTCATTCCTATGCAACTCCGAGATAGGACTCTTTAGCTCTTACCAAGGTGGACTGGTTCAAGATCTATATCAGCCCAGCTAGGCCAGAGGTTAGGAGGGTTTCAGGCAAAGTTCTCAGGAATTTGCTACACTGGGTTTGTGTGCAGCCTTGTGGACAGCAGTTAGCCTTGCAGGCATTGAGACAGTTTGGGAGGACAGTGTCTGAACCTGTTCTCATGTTGCTCGACCTGGGAGTGTGGTTACATTCTGGATAAGCAGGGCTCATGGCGACTCTCCTGGATGTGAATTTGGACAAGAAGCGTGAGCTAAGGTAGGTGTGGGAGTGCGAGGGTTGTGTGAGGGAGGCCCTTGATCAGTCTGTGTTGGTAAGCAAGCGGCCTGACCCCAACTGGGCCTGGGACTATGGTGATGGCATGGGAGTGCTGGGTTTTTGGTTCCTCTCCAGGATAGCTTCAGAGTCTTAAGACGACCCAGGAGGGGGAGACTTGATCTCTCCCCAGCCTAGGCTGTTGTGCAGGAGGCTATCTGTTTCAGACTGATCCTGGGAGGTTGACAAAGGCAGATGAGGATATTTGGCTGTCCATCGTCTATTCTGATGGTCAAGGTTCTCTGCCACAGCTAAGGCTGTGAGAAGCAGCGCAACACAACAGGCTAGTATCTTATGCTTTCAGCGGGCTGGGGTGGGGCATAGTCTGACTGACCCCAGGTAGGCCAGGCCTTCAGAAGTTGAGACTCTTAGGAACTCACTCAGATGAGCAAGTGTGTCTGCTCTTTGATACCAGCTAGTCCTGGCAGTGTGAGGATGCGGGGGGTGGGGGGTGGGGAGGAGGTGAGGCAAGTCTTAATCACTCATCATCACCTGGATAGGCACCCGGGCTACTTGACCCCAGCTGGATCCTTGATTGAGGGCATGCCACAGGAAGACTTGAGTATAGGTACCTCACCAGGCCTGATGGTTTGGTTCTTGGCCTGAACTGGGTCTCGGAGTCTGAGGATATTGCTTACAGGCAAGTCGTGATCTCTTACCGGGTTTGGCTGTTGCTCAGCCCATAAGATACAAGCTAGGCCTGTGGGAGTGATGGAGGCAGATGGCTGTACTGGGCCCAGTGCTCAGGTTGTGCAACCTGATGCTGGCCTGTGAACACGGAGAATCTGGAGGCTGATGAGAATCTTGGCTCTGCTGATGGGCAGAGGGCTGGGTCAGGAATAGGCTCCCACAGGGAAAGTTCTTGGGAACTTACCTTACTGAGCAGATGTGTACTCTGTGCATCACCATGCCAGCCTGGCAATGTGTGGACTCTAGGGAAGAAAGGGTCCTGATCAGTCACCAATCTGATTGGGAGCCCTGGCTGTTTGATTCCAGATAGATTTTTGTTGTGGAATATTAGTTTAGGATGTGTTACATTTGTTTATGCTGTGGAATATTTGTTTAATGATGCAAAGATGTCTTTCATTCTTTTATGTTGCATAGTTTTAACTGTAATGCTGTACTACTTTGCCTGTCAAAAACATCTGATTGGTCTAATAAAGAACTAAATGGCCAATAGCCAGGCAGGAGAGAGAAATAGGCAGGGCTTTCAGACAGATAGAATAAATTGGAAAGGAAATATAGACTTGAGAGTGAAGAGGGAAATGCAAGAAAAGCAGGAGAGAGGATGCCAGGTACCAGCCACACAGCCAGCTACAGAGTAAGAAGTAAAGAAAGGTAGAGAGCTTAGAGAAAGGTAAAAGTCCAGAGGCAAAAGGTAGATGTAATAATTTAAGTTGGACAGAAGTACAGGCTATGCAACCCAGGTTAGGCCTCAAAGTATTAGTAGGGAACATGCAGGACCTTGAACTCTCTACCGGCTAAGATAGGAAACAGTTTGATGAGCCCGGTTATATCAGGGAGAGGGAGGGTGGGTAGCTATTAGGAACTCACATGTAGAGCCGGTAGGGGTAATCGACATCACCCAACTAGCCTTGGACTTTGAGATATAGAAAACGGGGGAAGGCCTAATGTGGATCACTTGCCAGAGTAAACTGGTGAGCAGGCAGCTTAACCCCATATAACTCTGTGGATGCGGATATAATAAAGGGTAAGGGTCTGGGTCACTCATAGGCTGAGTATCTGGGCTTGTTTTTTAAATTAATTAATTATTTTTACATCCTGACTGCAGTTTCCCCTCCCTCCTTCTCTCCCAGTCCCTCCCCCACTCTCCCTCTGCACGCGCCCCAATCTACTCCTCTGCTTCTGTTCAGAAAAGTGCAGGCCTTCTGTGGATATCAATAAGACATGGCATATCAAGTTTCAGTAATTCTAAACACCTTCCCATGTATTAAGGGTGGGCAAGGTGACCTAGTATGAAGAATGGGTCCCAAAAGCCAGTAAAAGAAACAGAGACAGTCCCCACTCCTACTGTTAGAAATGCCATAAGAGGATCAAGTTACACAACTGTCACATATATGCAGAGTGCCTAGCTCAGTCCCGTGCAGACTCCTTGGTTGTTGGTTCAGTCTCTCAGAGCCCCTATTAGCACAGTTTAGTTGATTCTATGGGTTTTCTTTAGATGTCCTTGACCCCTCTGACTCCTATAATCCTTCCTCCCTCTTTTCAGCAGGATTCCCTGAGCTCAGCCTAAGGTTTGGCTATGGGTCTCTGTCTCAGTTTCCATCAGTTGCTGGATGGAGCCTCTCTGAGGACAATTGAGCTAGGCACCAATCTATGAGTATAGCAGAATATCATTAGGCATCGTTATATTGACATTTTTTTCTTCCGTTGTGCTTGGTTCTATTCTAGGTCTCTGGGCCATCCAGCCTGTGGATCCTGGTGCTCCAGGCACTATTGGGGGTGGACTCATTCTTGTGGTATGGGTCTTAAGCTGGATCAGTCATTGGCTGGTCACTCCCTCAATCTCGAGGCCACCCTTACCCAGCACATCGCATAGGCCGGACAGACTGACTATAGGTCGAGAGTTATATTCCTGGGCTGGTGTCCCAGCCCCTCCACTTGAAGTCTTGCCTGGTCACAGGAAATGGCCAGTTCAGGCTACAGATCTTCTATGACCAGGAGTCTTAGCTGGGGGGTCATCCTTGTAGATTCCTAGGAGGTTCCCTTGCACCACGTGTCTCCTCCAAAATGGCCCCTTCCAATGGTCTCTTTCAGTAGTCTCTCCTTCCATCTCTCCTTTAACCTGTCACTCATGTCCCTATCCCCAGCCCTCAGTTAACTCACAAAGTGTCTCCTATTTCCTCTTCTCAGGGAGATCCCAGAGGCCCCTCCTTGAGCCTCCATTGGTGGGGGGCCCCCCCCCCCCCCCCCCCGTAAA
Organism: Microtus agrestis; assembly: GCA_902806775.1. Classification (NCBI taxonomy): domain Eukaryota; kingdom Metazoa; phylum Chordata; class Mammalia; order Rodentia; family Cricetidae; genus Microtus; species Microtus agrestis. Next base: position 8,711 of record CADCXT010003916.1, on the reverse strand, counting down.
AAAAAAAAATCCTTTTCCCCCCACACATACCTAGTCTTTCTGGTTCTGTGGGTTTTAACAAGTTTCTCCTCTGTTTTATAGCCACTATCCACTTAAGAGTACATACCATATTTGTCTTTCTGGGTCTGGGTTACCTTACTCTGAATGTTTTTTTTTCCCAGTTCCATCATTTGCTGCAAATGTCATGATGCCCAGGAATGAATAAGGAAAATGTGGTGCATTTACATGATGGGCTGGTTTTTCCCCCCATAGCTATACCTGGAAGTGTGTTTATGGTAGGGAAGGACAGGTTGTGTGGTCATTTACCTGGTTGCACCGGTACACAGTCTGCCTGTGATCGTGGTATCTGTCCCTAGTATGAGCAGGTGCAGGAGGGCAGGGATCTGGTTCACAAAGCAGTTTTGACAGCTCTGAGAGCTTCCTGAGTGGAACTATGCCTAGGCGGGCATGAGAATGGGGTAAGGGAGTGGGTACTGATACTTACAAACAGAGGCCTGGGGCTGTGGGGAATAAGGCAGGAGTGTGAGGCCATGAGTTACTCACCAGGCAGGGCTGAAATGGAGGCTGTAGAACCCAAGCAAGTCCTGGAAGTATGAGGAAGACACCAGGAGAATAGGATTTGATTTTTTACCTCTTTCCAGGCTGTCATGGTGCAGTCGAAACGATCTTAGCTGGCCAGGGAGCAAGAGAAGAAAGACTTACATAGTGAGGTATTGGGAACTCACCATGCTGGACTGGTGTGTGATGCCAGTTAAGGTCGCAATGTGAGGATGGTGTAGAGGGCAAGGTCTATGTCACTCACCAGACTTGACTGGTACCTATGCTCTTTGATAAATCTGGGAATGGTATTGTGGTATTCTGGTGAATGGGCAGGGTTTTCCATCACTCATAAAACTGGGTTGGTAGGCCTGAGATGTAAGGATGATTTGAGAGGAAACAGCTTCAATATCAACAACCTGGCTGGTGTCCAGGCTGCTTGACCTTAGCTGGTCCTGGAACTTCAGAAATGACACAGGACTGCAGGCTGTAAATCATGCACCAGGCTGTGTTCATTGGCTTTATTCTTGACCTGGACTAGACCTGGAGGTTTGAGGAGGTTACTTTACTCTAAGTCTGGATCACTCACAGGGCTAGGATATTGTTCAGATTATATGGTCCAAGCTAGACCTGCGAGTGTGAGTATAAGATGGCAGGTGGGGACACTGGACACTCTGTATTGTGCCCTAATACCCATGCTGTGTGACCCAATCTTGGCCCACGAGTGTGAGGAAGCTGAAGGCAGGTGGCGACATTGGGCGCTTACAGGCTGGGCTCATGGACAGTCAGCTGAACCACAGATATGCCATAAGCATGAGGATGGGAGAAGGAACCCTCTTGGTCCCTGACCAGCAGTCAACTTTACTCCAGCCAGGCCTGGCAAAAGACTGTCCCTCTAAGATCTGTTTCCTACATGGTCTTTGTGAACTTGAGATAGGGAGATTGTGGTAACGAAGGGCGTGGTTGTGGGGCTCTCACAAGGATGAGCGGCTGCATCATGTGCCTGGTAATTTTCCATAAGCCACAACTCTGAGCTGATAAGAGAGAGGAGAGGATTCACTATCGGATTAAACCGAGGAGCAATCTGGTTGTTCCAAACGGAGTCTTGGAGTTTCAAGTTTGTGCAGACAGGGAGAGTCCTGAATTTTGATCAGGATGGATTAAAACAAAGGCTGCTTCACTCATGGTAGACCTGGAAGTGTGAGGATGCCCTCAGAGCACAGGTTCAGAGTACAGGTTAGGGGACCCAAGCAAGGCCTTGGTGCATTATTCTGATACTGCCAGAATAATCTACTGTGTTGTCACTAGGTTAGGATGGTACACAATCTGATTGGCTACAATTAGGCCAGGGAGTGTGAGGATGGTTTGCATAGGAGAGATTCTTCAGAACTCACGGCGCTGGTCTATTAGGCAGGCTGTGTGGCACCAGCTAAACCTAAGCAGTGTTAGGATGGTGTGGGAAGGCATGGTCTTCATCACTCACCATTCTGAGCTGCTGCCCAGGTTGTTTCATCGCAAGTTGGCACACAGTTGTAGGGCTGGTAACATGGACCAGGGTTCTGTGCCATGCACCGGACTAGGCAGGCCCACAAGCTACTTCATCCAAACTAGGCCTTACCATCTGAGGAAAGCACTGGAGGGTGCTTATTGACAACTCATAGGCTGAACTGTTCATCAGACTGGGAAGATGAGAGAGTAAAGGCAGGTGGCGAATTTGGGCACTCACTCGGGTAGCCTAATGTACTGTCTGCCTGGGATCCTGAGCTGGTGCAAGATGGCAGGGGCCTGGGTTTCACGGTTTGTTGTTTGCCCCAAACAAGACCCAGAAAGTTCGAGATGTTGGTGGAAACCCACCACTTGATGCCTCACCAGGCTGAGTTTTAGTATGGCTGGTAGGAGCCAAGCTAGGCCTGGGGATATTAGTAGAAGAGCAGGATACACGGCTGAGCTCTCCTCGGACTGGAATGCTGTGTGGTTAGTCCAGGGAGTATGTATATGGCTCTGACAGGTGAGACCCTTGAAAACTTCCTACTGGGCTGGCAGGCAGCCAGTATGTTACCAGGTAGGCCTGTCAAGTACATTATTCTGGGCTGGCATCATGACATAGCACATTGTTAAAGATTTACCTTAGGATATAAAAGCTAATTACGTGGAAAATCATTTCTCATCCAAAATATGGAAACCTTTCCATGTTGCCACAGGCAATAGACATGACCTGTCCAAAAGTATACAAGTTCCAAATTTACCAAATAAATGGTGGCTGAGCAAAGTTCATCTTTTACCGCACTAAGGGAAAGGGACGATACAAACTAGACTTCTGCTTTCTAAAACTGGGACATTTACTCAGTCTTAGAAACCCGCAAAAGACAGTGTCTCTTAAAGAGTCCTTTAAAAGTCTGCTACCAAGGAACATTCTGCTCACTTGCTACTTTTAAAGCCAAAAAGCCAAACAAAACCAGGCCCTTTCCTTCCCTATCATATGACCTAGCTTTTCTTCATGTACATTTATTCAAGAGCTAGGGGAAGCACTGGATGTAAAGTTTCCTCTAATTTCATGCTTACATGATTGAGCTTTCTTACTAAATGGCCAAAAAAAGTTATTGCTTACATTCAAGTGTAGTAGTGTAAAACCCCTCGAAAGATCGATTGTGAAAGATGATTTGTTGAGATATAGATTTAGGGGATGGATAGAGAGACGTGTCTGTTCTAACAGAGGGCCCAGGTTTGGTTCCCAGCACCCTCAGGGAATCCACCTCCACATTCCGACTCCTTACAGCACACTACACAGGCAGCACACAGACATACATTCAGCAAATCAGTCAAACACATAAATATAAGATTAAATTAAACATTTTTTCTTAAAGGAACTGATGCGACAATATAGTTATAAAGTCTGAGTAAAACTTGGGCCAACATTTGACTTTACTGTCTTGACACACAGGCTAGAAACCCATCAAATGGTACTGTGCAAACTACAGCAAAGTCACTTAAAAATATTACCTCTCTATACTCTATCTTGTGCTAGATCTTCAGAGCTCAAATTCCAAAATCCATCCCAAGAGAATCCCACCCTAAACAAAAATCCTATTTATCCCTCCATTAGAAGATGAGCCCATCCGTAGACTGTACCAACTATACCGTGAACCCGTACAGTCATCATATTGTAGGTTTGAAATGGGATTGGTCTTCGCTGGCGAATTTCCCGCCTGTAACCCTTTCTGGTGTTTAGCATTCGCTGTTCAGTGGTGCTCTGACAGCCACCTCCTTCCGGCAAAGATTCATACAGCACACAAATGGAGCCATCTTCTCCAATGCGGTAGGACACTTCATAGGGGTCAACCCAGAGTGTGAGTTCACATGGCAGAAACCTGAACAACTCTTGGCTGCTCAGTCCAATCCGCTGGGCTGCCTGACAGATGAGAGGATCCATCTTATGGTTGATGCGAATGCACCTGTAGCCGGATCCCTTGCAGGGCTTCTCTGGGAACCAGTGGTGTTTGTAGTGTTGCGCCAGCAGCTCCTGCAGGCTCTGGCTGAAGGTCCGCAGCTCTTGTTCGCTCCTGAGGCCCTTGACGCTGAGGAAGCTGGAGATGAATTCCACAGCAGCACAGATTTCTCCTATCATGGTGGCTGCAGGGGTACAGAAGGGATGCCGGGAGTGGCAGAGAGCTCAGCAGTGTAGTGCTAGAGGGAGAGTGGCCACCCCATGCTTCTGGCAAGACCTGGTGGTCTAGAGAAAGCTATGCCATGAGGCAGTTGCTAACTGTGGGGGCTTTTTACAAAACATTTCTTTCAGAGGAAAGAAGTCACAGTGCAGGGAAGAGACGAGAGGAGAGAGACAGCCTGGCCACATCACTTTGACCTCTGTAGCCACCTCTATCACCAGCTTGGAAGCCTTCAAGCATCCCAAGAGTTGTATTTCCAATTCTGAGAGGCAAAATTACGTACATTCTTAAATGGGCTGAGCACAGGGCTTAACACATGGAGTGCATATCTTGTCCTGTGAGTGTATGGAAGTGCAAAACATTTGCTAGATGGGGCTGATGGGAAATCTGCCTGGCCAGAACTGGGAAGGGCATATGGGGATGGTGCGGGAGTGGATCTCCTTGATTACTAATACAGGGCTGTTTCTCCACAGCCTACTTGATCCCGACCAGTACTGGGTGGTTCGTGTTGTTGGGGAGAGCTTAGTCTTGATCACATACCAGGGTAAGCTAATGAACAAAGTTTGGTCCGACTTCTCACTGGGATTGTGTGATTAGCACAAAAGGATGTAGCTCAAGTCAGGCCTCGGATTGTGTTAATGTTGCAGATAGGCAGGGTTATGGGTGAGTCAGCAGGCCAAATCAGCCACCCCAGCTATGGTGTACAATGTGCAAGGGCAGGGTCCTTATCACTTACCCGTTAGGGCTGCGGAGTTGTTGCCCACACCCAGCTGGGCCTTGGTCACTCAAGATGCTGGTTTGAGGCAGGCTGAATGATGGAAGCTGGAGCTGCGAGGACTCGTACGCCAGCAGCAGGATTGGATCTCCAGGTGTCACCAGGCTGGAATGGTACAGAGTCTTATTGGCCCGAGCTAGAGAACAGTGTCTTAGGCAGTCAGGGTCTTAGGGTCTTACCAGTCAGGGGTAGTGCCCAGACTGTTTGACTCTATCTAGGAATGGACACATGATAATGGTGAATTTAGACAGGTTTCTGTATCCCTCACAAGACTGGGCTAAGTCCAAATTAGGCCTCAGATGTGAGAATGATGTGGTATTACAATGTCTTGATAATTCAACAGTCTGACTTAGTGTCCTGGCTGATTGACCCCAGATGTGTTGGGGACTGTGGAGTTGGCCCAATAAGAGCTGGGTCTTAGTTACTCAGTAGACAGTGTTGCCCTGGGATCTCCTTGAATCTAACTAGCTGTGGGAGTGTGACTAAGGCATTGAAGGGGATTTCTTGGTAACTGGCCAGACTCTGCCGTTGCTCAAGCTGTAAGAACCAAAGCCAGGCCTGTGAGAATGACAAAGACAGGATACTGGGCTCTTGTTCGTCTGTGCTCATAGACAAGTTGCGCAGCTAGGCCTGGGCGTGTGAGGACTGGGTGGTACAAAAGGCCTGGAATCCCTGAGGGAGATCTACTGCTGCCCACGCTGTTTGTTGTTGGATCGTTAGGCCCATGAAATAGTCTGGTATTGGTCATATTGGTGAACCCAGGGCACACCAGTGGTTAGGTGACTTGGTCCAATACAGCTTTGTGACTCTGGGGATGACAAAGGATGACAGAGTTCAGGGACACAGAAGTTGGCTTGGGTGCAGGCTATGTGGCTTGTGATAGCCCTAGTAGTGTGGGACTGTTGTACAATAGCAGGGTTCTGTGTCACTCACCAGTCTTGTCTGGTACAAAGTATGCCTGGGATTCTAAGATCACTTTCTAGTCTAGGGTGAGGCAGGAGGACAACATTCTGGGCCACTAACCAGGTTTGGCTGGCCCGTATGCTCCTTTCCCGGAATTAGGCCAAGGAGTGTGAGGATGAGGCATGAGGGCAGGGTCTTTCTCCCTCACAAGGACAGGCGCCCAGGCTGATGCAGCCATTCTAGGCCTGGGGATGTGGTGATGTTCCTTGAAGTACAGAGGTTTATGTTCTTGGAAGTACAGGGGTCTGGATCCTTCCCCAGGCTGGGCTAGAGTGAAGCCATTGCTACTCAAGCTATCACAGAGTATTAGTGCCACACCAAGAGGTCAGGATCTCAAGTCCTACCAGACCAGTATGACAGACAATCTGACTGAGTCCTGCTAGGTCAGGTTTGTGAGGATGGCGTTAGCCAGTGAGGTTTGTAGGAACTCACCAGGCTTTGTGACCACTGCTAGGGCTGGTAGTGTGAATATGAAGGGCAGGTGCAGAAGCTTCATCTTTCTACAGTTTGTGCTGGTCCTTGAGATGCTTAGACCCTGCTGACCTTGGACTCTGGGGTTGACATTGAGGACAGTGGCTGGGATACTCACCAGGAGGAGCTGGTCAGTGATCTGCTTGACCTGTGGGTCTGAGGAAGCTGCACGAAGAAGAACCTTGGTCACTCACTGGGCTGGTATCTTGGTCAGGTTGTATGAACCAAAGTAGCCTGTGATCATGAGGAGGGTACATGAGAGAAGGTCTTGATCACTAGGACACTCATGTCTCCTCTGGTGGCAATATTGCATGTCCCAAACAGCTCATGGGATCATTAGAGTATGGAGTATCCGAGGTCTTGGCCACTTACCAAAGTAAGCTGGGGAGGAGGCAACTTGATCCTAGGTTGAACCTGAACTGTGGGGATGGCTCAGTAGGACGAAGTCTAGGTACTTCACGGGCTGAGATTTTTGTAGACTTTTTTTTTAAGCCAAGATATTCCTGGAAATGTAGCAACGGTGGGAAAGATCAGGGTCAGGGTCATACACCTGGCTGGGCTGGCCTGAAATCTGCCTAGTCTGAACAGGTGCAACAGGGCATGGGTCTATGATCTGGGAATAGGCAAAGGAGTATCAATACAGCTGTGACACGTAAGGGTCTTGGGTGAACAGGGAGCGCTGCATGAGTGGGACTATGTCTGGGAATGTGAGGACTGTGCTGGAGGCCAGGCTGGCTATTCAACCCCACAAGAGGGACCTGGGGCTGTGGTGGATACCCTGTAACTGCAAGGGTCTGGGTCATGCTCTAGGACAGGCTGGTTAGTGAGCAGCTTCAGCAAAAGTAGGCCTGAGAGTATCAAGATGATATAAGGTGGGAAGTCTTGATCCCATACCTGGCTGGCTTAGGGTACAGGTTGTGAAATACATGCTAGATCCAGGAATACTAGTAGGAAAGCTGGGATGGGGAACATTCTGATCAGTCCCAACTTATTCAGGAACTGTGAGGTGGCTCAGGCAGGTAAGATTCATATGAACTCATCAGGCTGAACTGGTGTGTAGGTGATGTGATGCCAGCTATGCGACAGCAGCTAGGCATGGTAGTGTGGAGAAAGGTGTAGAGGACAAGGGCTTGATCTACTCACCTGCTAGCCAGACTTCATGGCTCCTGCTGTGGCTAGGAGTATGGTGATGGCCAGGACATCAGCAAGGTTCATGACATTCAATAAGGCTGGGATTGTGACTACACTATGACCCGAACTATGTCCACAAGTGTGAGGACTGAGTGGGAAAGCAGGTGGGGTCTTGATTACTCACCAGTCTGGTCAGGTATCCAGACTCCTTGGCACCAGCTTGGCCAAAGATTGTAGATGGCAGGAAGCAGTTCACAGGGGAGGGTCACTCCACTTTCGTTGATCTGCTTGACCTGAGCTAGGCCTGGGAGTCTGAGGAAAGTACTAGAGCTGATTCTTATGTCAATCACCAGGTGGGGATGTTGCTCCAGCTCTCTGAGTGTTTGTTATAGGCAGTTGAGGATGTTGGATACTCAGTAAAGTGGCCCTGTACACTGTCTTCCTGGAATCATGTGTTCACTCCCTAGTCTGAACTGTTACATGAGGGCAGGGGTCTGGGTCACTAATTAGGCCTGATTGGTCAATGAACTGCTTGACCCAAACTTGGCCTGAGGTTGTCAGGATGGTTCAGCAAGATGAAATCTTGATCCTACCCTAGGCTGGGTTGGCATGAAGACTGTTCAAACCAAGCCAAGCTAGGCCAAGGAGTTCTAGAAGGACACCCCAGGATAAGATCTTGAGCTCTCACAAGGCTGAGATGATGTGCAGTCTGATAGATGCCAGTGGGCCAGGGAGTAAGAGAATGGCTCTGGCTGGCAATGTCCTGTGAATTCCCCACTGTGGAACACCAGCTATGTCTGGCAGTGTAACACAATCTGTAACACTAGCTAGGCCTGGCAGAGTGAGGATGGGTCCTTAGTTACTCACCAGTCTGGGCTGGTGCCCGCCTGCTTTACATGAGTGTCGTTATGGTGAGGATGGGTGGGGTTCTGTGTAACTCTCCAGGCTGGACTGGTACATGACCACTTCCTTCTGTGACATCACTGCTAGTCAGACGTGGTGGGGGAGGGGTGGGAGGGTAGAGTTCTATATCACCGGACTCAGGAATGTGATGATGTTGAGGGTTGCCTAGGCTCTTTCCCCTAAGTTGCACATGAGACTATGAGGAATATTCTGGAATAGCCTTGGGTCACTGTCAGTTTTCCATTAAGGGTTAAAATAAATTTTCC
>CADCXT010003910.1:0-60182 GCA_902806775.1 Microtus agrestis | reverse complement strand
CTCTGCTTTAGAAATAGGAGTCTGGAGAAAGAACCTTCAGGGCAGTTGTGACATCCTACTCAAGTCATCTGGAGCATGACTGTCATCATGGAAAAGGTCTCAACATTCACTCTTGAAAGTCACATGGGGTGTTTCAGTGTTACGTCATCTAGACAGGACTTAGAATGACCGGAAGATGGGCTGGGAAGGGTTGTTTTCTATAGGTTAGTTGTTGTGGAAAACCCATCTGAACAGGAGTCAAGACCATTCTGAACAGGAGTCAAGACCATTCCCCGGGCAGGGATCCAGGACTGTGTAAGACATGAAGAGTGAAGAGTGTGCTCCGCTTTTCAATCAACATGGCCAGCTTCCTCTAGCGTCTATGGCTGTGACGCCACCCCCTCCCTACACCCACACCCACACCATAAGGGACTGTAGTTTGAACTGTGAGCCAATTATCCCTTCTGGCTTTGTCAGAGTACTCTATCCCAGTGACAGGAAACCCTGCTACATTACAAAACCATGTCAGGAAAGGCAGCTTCGCGAAAGTGGGTTTTTGGACTTCTGCTTGTCCTTTTGTTTCTCGGCACAGAAAAATGTCAAATCATATTGGTTCTGCCTGTCTCAGCAGCTCCCCAAGTCAGGGTTTTTTTCTTTCTGTTTAGTCAGATCACAGTTCCCATTGCCCAGCCTCAAGCAACCTCTTTACACCAAGTCTGCCTCTGTGTTAGCTAGGAGGAGCTGGGAAAGAAAACTGAGGACAAGAAGCATGTGCTGTGTCAGATAGGGGTTTTGAGGTCACGGGAAGAATGGACTCTGCACATGAACTTGCACAGTTGTAGACTCCAACATCCATCCATTGAGCCTTGAGTTCATCCAGGCAAACAGACTCATTGCAGTTTTGTTTATACTGGACCAATTGAGCGCTGCTTTTATTGGATTTAGTGACCGATTCATAATGCCAGTTTTGCAATTGTGTATGTACTTGTTTTCACATATGTGTGTGTGCACATGTGTGTGTGTTGTCCATATGTCTGTCAGATGTCCAGGCATCTTCATATTTTTATCTATCTATCTATTCTATCTATCTATCTATCTATCTATCTATCTATCTATCTATCTATCTATCTATCTATCTATCTATCTATCTATCTATCTATCTATCTATATATCTGCTTATTTATTGTCAGGGTCTTTCACTGATCCTGGAACTCCCAGGGATCCTCTTGCCTGCCTCCTAGCCCTGATGTTACAGGCATGAAGAACTGAGTTGAATTTCCAACACTCGCATCAAAAGCTGGATTTGGCAGTTGATGACTGTAATCCAAAGAATCCAGTGCTGCTTCAGAACTGGAATTACAGTCATGGACCACAGCACATGGGTTTTAACATGGGTGCTGGGGAACTCAGGTCTTTAGGCTTGTGCAGTAAACACTTTACTGACTAAGCCATCTCCCCAGCCCCATAACTATCAATTTTTAAAAGCTGTTTCCTACTGGAAACATATGCCTTTATAGGGCACAAAGGATGCCCCAAGGCAAAATTGTATGAATTTCTCCTCCCTCCCATAATTTGTGAACGAAGAAAACTTCACTCAAGGAATATGATTGCATGATTGATTGGTTTGTCTTGACTTAGGCAGAGTCTTCTGTATCCTAAGCTGTTCTTGAACTTGCTATGTAGGTAAGGGCAACTTCGAATTTCTGATATGCCTACTGCCACCTCCTAGGTTCTGTGATTGCAGGTGTGTAATCACATATAATCACATGTAATCACCACCATACCTGGCTTATGCAGTGCTGAGGAGTGAATTTGAGGCTTTACACAAGCAAAGATTGTATAAAACACTTTGCCAACTGAGCAGTATCCCCGGTCCAGAAAAGATTTATTAGCCAATAAAAATATTACACACTATGCTTATAAAAAAGTGAGGGAGGCAGATCATGAACAGAATAAACGTGTACCAGTTGGAGCTGAAATGCTAGCTGTATTGCACATGTCTAGTGTTGTCTGCACCCTCATTTTTGATACATATAAAAACGGGATTAAATACCTTCCTGACTCTGGAGGCTCAGATGACTATGGTATTTGCACCTAGCTTGAGTTGCTTGAGTTTTACCATAGCTCTGTGACCTCCTGTAAATTGATCAGCCTGAGCAACTATAGAGAATATGAAGGTCAAATTTAGAATACTTTGAGAATACCAAACAATTTGATCACTAAAATATACTGAGGAAATAATTTTAGAACGTGAAATCTGGTCTTGATAAGAAAAACTAGAGAAAAAGTTCATTCAAGAGAATCATGGTGTTTGGGGGATGTTGTTTTGTTTTAGTTTAGTTCAGTTTGCCCATTTTGTTTATTTGCTTAGGCAAGGCATTGCTATCTATATTGCCCTGATCTGGAACTTCCTGTGTCAAGGAAAAGCCTACAGTGTCTGGTAATAGCATGGATTTTGATCTCTTTGTGCCCGTATTTGTGAGTCATTCTCAGGGTGGGTGACTAACTTGGGAGAGAACCAAACCTCACCTTCAGTTTCAGCTTAGCATCAAAGAGTTCTTTTGTTTCCCCCTGGTACTGAATGGGCTTGCCACCACCATTGGCTTTAATGTGCAAAGTTCAAGGTATTCTTTCTAATTCATAAATACACAGAAGCCTTCTCAGCACAAACTTCAGAGTGAGTGTGAGAGCTGATCTCGCTGAGGCAGTAGAAAGAGGCCTGCTGAGAGCGCACATGATGTGGCACTCACATTTATCTGCCTCCTCACGCAAGGAAGCGCACTCTTGATTGGCTCTCCTTCTCTTTTTACTTCTAACTCTGCTTGTCTACTCCATCAAACACACCTGGCTTAAGTCCAAGTGCCTCGATATTCTGATAGGCAATTGCTAAGCCATTTAACATTTTGATTTAAATTAAACTAGCAATGAACCATAAGGATTAGTTCAGGGTTGTGGCCTGTAGGTTGGTTTTTCATTGCTTTATGCCTAAAAGCCACCTAGGAGTGAATACATATGTTTGCCTTTCTGGGTTTGGGTTACCTCACTCAATATGCTTTTTTCTAGATCCATCCAAGTGATGAGACTTTTAAAAGATGAAAATTGTGGAGTTTTTTACTAACTTGCTTACCTTGCTTTTATTTATGATACTTATAATTATAGGGCTTAGTGTAAAAGATAATCTAAAGGTATTATCATGAACATGGAGAACAACTTGTGAGTTTATGATATGACTATATAAAAAAAGAAATTAAAAATTAATATATATATATATATATATATATATATATATATATATATATATAAGACTTAATATAAAGCCGGTCTACAAGAGCTAGTTCCAGGACAGGCTCCAAAAGCACAGAGAAACCCTGTCTCAAAAAACCAAAAAAAAAAAAAAAGAAATGTAAAGACCATTTTAATTTACTCCACAAAAATCTTGTGTGGTTCATTTCAGTATTTAATTTATTAATTAATTTATTTGTTTTTGTTTGTTGAAACAAGGTTTCTCTGTGTAGCCTTTGGCTGTGCTAGAACTTGGTCTGTAGACCCTGATGGCCTTGAGCTCATGAAGTCCTGCCTGCCTCTGCTGGCAAAATTGGCTTATTGGTTTTATCTTACATCACCCACGGGTTAATGTGGTTATGAGACATTGTGGCAATCTGAATTTTAGCTAGATGCTTTACTTCTTTAACCTGAAGGTGGAAATACCCTTTGGCAGCTCCATATTTGTTGGAGATAGTTAAACCTCAAGATAGAAACTGGAGCACAAACGGCAGGTGCGAAGACAGGTGTTCACGAAGGTACTCTCTCCATTGGAATGGTGTGGTCTTGTGTACACCCTGGACTGGCGAGACAGGAATATCCTCTAGTGTGTAAGACTGTTCAATGTCTATGCCATGACCACACATGCTTCCTCCTGTCAACACTGTTACCAACTTTCCTTCAGTGTTGTCTTGGATTGCAGCACCCAACTACTCCTTCTGGTGCCACAAGATGCTCTAAAAGCAACTTTGATAAACATCTAGTTTGCCTTAAAGAAACAGGGCTTTGTCCAGGGCTGGCACCTTTGATCCCAGCACTTGGGAGGCAGAGGGAGGTGGATCTCTGAGTTGGAGGCCAGCCTTATCTACAGAATGAATTCCAGGACAGCCAGGGCTACACAGAGAAATCCTGTCTTGAAAAATCGAAAGTAAATGAATGAATAAAATAATAATAAAAGAAAGTTCATAGGGCCTTTTTCTTAAAGACAATTTTATTTATTCTTTGAAAATTTCATGCATTCATTTTGGTCATAGCTACCCTCCTCAACCCCCATCTCTTATCCTGTTTCCACCTTTTCTGGGAAACTTTTTTTTTTCACAACATGCCCCCCTCCGTTTTCATATTGTTTTTGTTTGGTTGGTTTGGTGACTCACCAGGTTTAGTCAGAGCTGCTTGCATGCCTGTGACTGAGTGAGGGGCTAGTTACTGGATCACAGCTAACTTTACCAGTGCCTCCATCACTGAAGAAGACACTTCTTCTTCCCCTTATCTGTCATGGATTGACTGTCACTCTTCAGCTCGGGTTGAAGCCGTGTGATGCTTTCCATCCATGCTGGAATGTTGAAGGGCTCAATCTTGTGTGGGTCTTATGATGGTAACCATAGTTACTTAGAGTTCATGAGTACCATGGCCACATTATGTCCAGAAGACGGATTTCACAGCAGTCCTCCAAGTCTCCCTCAACGGGAGGGGGATCTTTTTTTATCTTCTTTCAGTTCCCTCTTCTATAGAGTTCCAAGAGCCTTTTCAGGGGCAAGGGGGGTATGGTACAGATACCCAAGTATTCTCAGCATTCTGACCAATTGTGTGTCTTTGCATAAACTGTTACCCAACACAAAAGAAACTTTCTTGACCAAGTTTGAGAGTAACCCTAATCTATGGTAGAAAAGATAAATATTTAGAAGTCAGTTTGACAATATGACATTTTAGCAAAACACCACCACTAGGGTCTCTCCTAGGACCAAGTCCTGTACCATGGACTCTTGATCAAATTTACTGGACCAGACATGAAATCCCCCTCCTGTGGAGTGGACCTCAAATCCAAACAGAGAATAAATAACCCATATTCTCATCACTTTTGCACCAGTGGGCAACAGTGTAACACTTTAGCTAAAGTTCTAACTTCTCTTAAAGACACAGTGTCTTTTGATCTCTCTGATCCCTGACCAGTGCCAGCAAATAGCTGGGCTCCATCAAAGTCTGACAAGAATACAACGTGACCCTTGCCTTACACAATCATCCCAAATGGATTCTTCTTACCTTGTTGTCTCTTCTTTCTTTTCTACTTTCTTTCTGTCTGTCTTCTTGTCTGTCACTGCCCCTCTGGCACATTGTCACTCACCAGCCTTCTAACCTGCATGCAGTAAGCTCTTTCCTTATATATTCCATCTATTATTTAATATCATATGTTAACTTATAATTTATTTCTCAACTAGATTTTAGGGTAAGCTAAATCCTATAGTAGCATCCACAAGCTGTGAAACAATATTATTTTACATTACTGTAATAAAAACCAACACTTTATTATGTTGTCTTGCTCCAAGCCTTTGTGGCCATTCTCTATCGCCTAGTTTATGAACTAAAGAAATGACTGAAATGAGCGTGGCTTATCTCATCGTTACTCATCTAGTCCAACCTATGTAATTGTTACAGTTTGGCTTTGAAATATTGCCCAGCTTTCTGATTCTTGGTTGGTTCCTCTTGGAAAGTAATGGGATTCTATGGTCACGAGATCATAGATGATGGGGCTCTACGAATCACATCTTTGTCCAATTGTGTTCAAATGCAAGAATCAGAGCGGCACGGCACAAATATTTGACTTGTTTATCAAAGAGAACTGTTTTCTAGAAGCCTCTGAGCAAATCTCCCTAGTGTCTCATTGACTAGAACCAAGATGTATAATTTCTAGCACTTTGAGACCTGGTCTACTCTCCATTACTACGGGGTACTACGAGGTACGCCACCAATATTTAAAGGAGGATTTCGCTGTGAGTAGGAAACATTGTCCTAAGTGACAGAGTGTTGGGTTAAGTCCTCCCATGGATTATGATTCTAACTGACTTTAGTAGGTGTGACAGTTACTGTTAACTTGACAATGTCTTGAGTCACCTGGGAGATGGGCCTCTGTGTAGGCAGGACTATCCCCTGTACGGGTGATCTTGGACTGTTTAAGGGAGAGAGGGAGCTGGGAAGGAGCATGCATTATTCTCTGCTTCTTGATTGTGGCTGCTGTGTGACAGCCTCAAGGTCCGATACTGTTTTCCCCACAGTGATGGACCGTACCCTTGAGTTGTGGGCTGAGAAAACTGTCCCTCTTTTAAGTTGCTTCTGTTGGGCCATGCTTTCACTGTAACAGGGAAAGACACCAGTATTGCAGGTGAGGCCAAGTGTAAGGGCTTCTCCAGAAAGGGAAAACCATGGAAGGTGTAGGGATAAAACGGTTATTCAGCCAGTTTGAATGAGACTCGGGAGATTACAAAGAATTCTGAGTCATTAAAAGTACAAGGTGTTATGGTAAAAAATAAAACGCTGCTGTTCTTAGAGTGGCTGCAGCGGGCAGCGGGTTCCAGAGACCACTTAGGGCCACGAAGGCAACCAGTCCCAGGCAGGGAGCCCCCTAGTGGCCTGCGGGCCATAATGGCCAGGGGGTCCTAGGCAGGGAGCCCCATGGTGAATGACAATGAGTAGGCTTGCCATGCAGAGTGAGGTTGGAATTTTTTTAGTGAGTTATGGAAGGGAAAGGGGAGAAGGGGGAAGAGCAGAGAGAGGCAGAGAGAGAGAAAGAGAGAGGAAGAGAATGAGAGAAAGAAGGAGGAGGAGGAGGAGAGTAAAGGGAGAAGTGGGGAGAAGGGAGCTAGGCAGAAGCAGGGAGAGAGACAGAAAAGGAAGGACTTAGGCTGGAAGAGGAAGATCAGCTTGCCTAGGTGGAGGGGAAGAGGGAGTGGGCGGGGCTTGTCTCTTAAAGGGTCAGGCCAGACCATTACCCATTGGTCTAGGAATAACTGGCATGTTCTCAGGCTTATTTCCTAGAACTGCAAAAATAAACTGAATAAAATAGAAAATTAATGGGATGCTGAGGACTCTGATTTAATCAATGGATTAGTCCATTGATGAGGTAACACTATGGTAGACTGTGGGGATGTAACAGGGATATAGGAGCTGGGACCTAGCTGGAAAGAGCAGGTCTTTGCAAGCGTGTCTGGGGCATTATATCTTGTTTTCATTCTCTATACTTTCTTACTATCGGCTTTGCTGACAGTAAGCAGCTTTGTTCCATCAAGCACTCACCAGGAACGTGGTAGCCAGTTGCTATGGACTAAATCTGTTAGCCAGAATGAATCTTTCCCTGTAGGAGGAAGGGGGATGCTTGTTCTTCCTGGTCACCCAGATAACTTACACCCAAAATCATCACACAGAAACTGTTTTAATTAAATCCCTGTTTGGCCCATTAGCTCTATCTACTTATTGGCTAACTCTTACAACTTAATTTAACCTATCTCCGTTAATCTGTGCATCACCCGCAAAGTTTCAGCATGTTTAATCTCAGGGTCAGATCCATGGTGTCCCCTGACTCTGCCTTCTTTCTCCCAGCATTCAGTTCTGTCTTCCCCACCCATCTAAGTTCTGTCCTATCAATAGTCCAAGACAGTTTCTTTATTTAATAATGGTAATCACAGCACATGGAGGGGACTCCCACATCATTTCCCCATTAACTTGTTTTCTCAGTTATTTTTTTAAACGCAATCACATCAAGAAATTTTATTGTCTGCTTTTTTTCTATTCATGATTTTCATTTGAAGATTGGTTACCAACCAGGATAGAAGCAGTGTTCATGGTGAACTAGTTGAGCAATGAATGGTATGAGCTCAGAGGAAAGTCCAGAATGTCTAGTTCTGGAGCAACCTGATGGAAAGCTTTTTGAATCTGTTATCACCATCTGCATGGGTTTCATTTTCTGTCTGGTTATCTTCACTTCTACGTTGGTGCAGTTCTCTACTTTCTGTCCTTGTGGTTGTTAGACAGCTGTCGCACCACCAGAACATCTAACCTTCAACCTCCATGTCCATGAGAGAAAGTCTCAATTGAGAAGATCCAAGGAGAAATCAACTTCTCTTTGAAGTTTTACAGTCTTGGAGTCTGAGTTCTGAAGTGACTAACCAAAAGTGCGTTACATAAACATAAAATTGAACTGGCCACAGCTGCACTCCTAGAATAGCTGTGAAACCAATTTCATGTTATACATATGGATAAAAAGGCAGGCAGTGAGAAATCCTAGAAAACAGGGAGACTTTTTTTTTTAAATCAGAGGTGGTATCATACTTTCATGTGACATAACCTTTCACTGTCCATTGCAGACTTCCTGACTGACACAAAGCATCTATAGTACATATGAATCTCCCCCTGGAGCTGTGCAGAAAGAGGCATATTTCCTCTGGAAAAGAATGAATGCTGGGAAAGATAGCCACAGACTGCTGATTAGGACGTAATCATTTGTATTGGGAGGCCCTTAACAGATAGAAAAAAATACATCATATTTCTGTATGAACTAGACTCTCAAGACCAATCAGTGGTATTCCTTATAAAAGGGTTATTCCTAGCTGAGAACAACAGCACTAATTTAACCTGATAATTGTTGATACAGTTGATATAGTACAGAATACCCCACACCAGAAATTTGCTGAGAGAGCAGATGACCAAGCAAAGAGAAGACAATTATGTGGAGTGAGAGAAGTGTCAGCTAGAGGCCAGCCTGGTCTACTGAGTGAGTTCTAGGAGTTTCAGAGGCCAGGGATACGTGAGCACAGAAACCTTGTCTGACTGGGAGAGAGAAAGAGAGAGAGAGAGAGAGAGAGAGAGAGAGAGAGAGAGAGAGAGAGAGAGAGAGAGAGAGAGAGAGAGTTAGCTAGCTTGATACTGGTAAGCATTTTATACCTTAAATGTATACAAGTTTCTTCTTCTTCTTCCTCCTCCTCCTCCTCCTCCTCCTCCTCCTCCTCCTCCTCCTCCTCCTCCTCCTCCTCCTCCTCCTCCTCCTCCTCCTCCTCCTCCTCCTCCTCCTCCTCCTCTTCTTCTTCTTCTTCTTCTTCTTCTTCTTCTTCTTCTTCTTCTTCTTCTTCTTCTTCTTCTTCTTCTTCTTCTTCTTTAATGCTGGCTGGGGATTGAGCCCAGAACTTTGTGTATACTATATAACTATTTTACTAATAATGTAAACTGCTAAGTGACAATTTTATTTTTTCATTATTTCTCAATAAGGCAGGAAAATGTTGCTTGAAAATGCCCCCAAAACTCTGAGCTCATTTTTGTTGTTGTTGTACTAGGGACTCTCAGTAGATATCATGGTGTTAGAAAGAGAACATAGCTGTCTTTTCTTCATCAACATTTCAGTGCTGTGAGGAAGACATTAAGTAAAAATCATTCAGTTGTAAGCAATACTCTGGTATACAGTGAAAACTAGTTAATATGGAGAGCCACGCCTGGAGGCTAGGAGAAGTTTGAGGAAGTAATATTTACCCTGAGATCAGGAATATTAGCAGCCATGGGTAGTGTGGGTCTACTAGGAAAGAGAAACCACAGAGTAATTTAGAAAGGAGCCACACAATATAAATATAATGATCAAGCTAATATCGGTTAATTTTGGACATAGGAACTCTACAGGGTGGCATAGAGCTGGACTAGCAAGCTTATAAAAGAACAGTGTTGTAAGGAAGGTCGGATCACTGGAAGGCACTTAACTGCAGGTCAAGAAACTTTCTGGGACCTTACCCTGATTGTGCCTATGTCTCTGCACAATTCAGAACAACACTTCAGAGAAGAGTGAGCTCGATTGTTCTGTGACCATCCAGAGAAAGTCGGGATACTGCTGGAATACAGAGGACTCCCTCATTAGGATCCTCTAGCTCCTCCACGTTAACATTGCTCCAAGTGAGCCTGGGGCTGGAGAGGGTGGAGCTGAGTGAAGGTTGCAGGGTCTAGCAATCTCAGGAAGCAAACAGGTGCACACAATCTGATGCTCTGGTCAGGAGATGAAGGAAAGGGCTTGGGAGCTGGAGAGATGCCCAGATATTAAGAGCATTTAATGCTCTTTGAGGAGGACTCAGTTTCAGTTCTCAGAACCCAAATGGCAGCTCATTGTCACCTGTCATTCAAGTTTCAGGAGCCTGAATGTCCTTCTCTGGCCTCTGAGGATGCTAGGATCCCCATAGTGCACATAAGCTCACACTGCAAACACAAAACAAACAAATATTTCCTTAAGTGTAGAACATACATGATAACCAAATGCTAGCAGACATTGGACAATGCTGTCCCTAGGTCCAGTGGAAACTATGTTAGTAAGCAACAAATAAAACTAAAGCTGCATTCTCAAGGAGTCTAACAAATGAGATCTAAAAGAAGGCCCTTTTCTTATCACTATCTCTCAGTCAAATGATCTCAATGGACAAAACTCAGAATCATGCTGATTGCCAAAGGGAAAATATTTAAAGGGTCCTGTGGTGCTTTGAAAGATAATGGCCCCCATAGGTTCCATAGGGAGTGGGACTATTAGGAGGTGTGGTCTTATTGGAGAAAATGGTCACTGGGGATGGGCTTTGAGGTCTCAGATGCTCAAGCCACACCCAGTGTAGCAGTCTCTCCTGCCTACGGATCAAGATGTAGAACTCTCAGCCCCTCCCTTCTCCAAGACCATGTCTGATGGTGGAATACCATGCTTCCTGCCCTGAGGAGAGTAGACAAAACCTCTGAACTGAAGCCAGTCTCAAGTAAATGCTTTCCTTTATAAGAGGTGCCATGTTCATTGTGTCTCTTCACAGCAATAAACCCTAACTAAGACGGGCCCACAGTTATTTTTACAGATTAAGCAACCAATTGTAAATTTGAAGCCTAGAGACAACAAATGAATCACTGGCACAAGGGTAAGGAACGTCTTAAGCAAAAGAATCAGTGACTAGGAAACCCATTGATGGAAAAGCAGGTCAGTG
Organism: Microtus agrestis; assembly: GCA_902806775.1. Classification (NCBI taxonomy): domain Eukaryota; kingdom Metazoa; phylum Chordata; class Mammalia; order Rodentia; family Cricetidae; genus Microtus; species Microtus agrestis. Next base: position 49,185 of record CADCXT010003910.1, on the reverse strand, counting down.
TAGCCTGCCAAGCCTCATCCAAGGCGAAAGGAAAGAAGTTGAAGGAAACCAAAGGAATAACTCAAATAGGTTTAAGGCAGAAATGGAATTTGTTGTTTTTCCTAACTGAATATTCTAGTAGCAGTATGAGATTCAAACAAGGTTGTATCCATAGCTCAAATATTAACCAAAGGATGAAAATGTATCATCTTCCTTCACTGTACTTTCTGCTTTTCTTTTTAGAGTAGGCTTTAAGACGCTCTGGTTTCCCTTTCCCACATGACACCAGCTAGGGGCTTCTAGTAGCTCTGTGTTACTCACTAACACCCAGGGAAAGGCCAGAAAAAAGGAAGAGAAGAATGCTGCTGTCTCCCAAGATAGTATCATTTTCTCAGCTATTGTAACTTTCTCTGGTGGATCTCATTTCAGGGATCAGAGGGACGGTGTGGGAAGCCGGTTGTCTCCAGCCCACTAGAGGCCACCAGTGACTCCTACTTTAGAACAAAGAAAGTGCGGAAGTCAACTTCTCAAAAACAAATTAGTGAAAGTCGTGTAATGTATTAGGAAGGGAAAGCCTTCTGATTGGCCAGTGAGCCAGTTGGCTCTCTCTATCTCCTGGGTGAGAATTCTCACAGTGCAGTGCCAGGATACATCCACATCTCCACACTAGCTTGTGTATAGATGACTGGAAGGACAAAGCAGGTGTAAAGAAACAAACTAGGAGCCATTGAAATTATTCAAATACAAGAAAAAGTTGACCACAGACAGGAAGTTTTGAAATGAGGCAGCGTGTTGGTTATGGGGTCTCACTTCTCACGGCCCAGAGCCAGGGGAAAAGGCTCCAGAGGGATGGCCAGTTCTGTTTACCAACTTCTGAGGAAGAGGGTGGGTACAAGGGATGATCATTACTTGGGGATGTTTTTAGACATGTGAAATGGGCATATTATTTCTTAAAAATCTTATCAACATTTAGGAATTATTTCAGCATCTCTAAATACTGATTAGGATCCATAAACTAACAAAAAGTAAGTCAGCACATATAAAATCCTGAATCAAATCTGCATTAAATTTGATTATTTAATATTAAATAAACAAACTAGTATTAAACGTGCTTTAGTCTAGCCTAACTGCTTCATCTCTTCAGTATCAATCCTTTTGGTTCCAGGGCATCTTGTGTGCTTTGTGCCAGATGGAGCTGGTCTCTTTAGGCATTAATAGCATCATATGTGCTCAGCTCCCAGAGTTCTCCTCTGCCCTGGGCCACTGTCATAGACATGCTGAGATGTCTTCCTCCCAGCTTTGTCATGCCCTTAGGGAAGGGAGTCTTCCACCTCATATGGATTCATTGCTCAGTCTTTGAAGGGGAGAAGAAGGGAAACTGCAAAAAGTGGGTTAGAAGTCACTGAGACTCAAGCAAGAGAGCCATGTGAGGCTTGCAGTCAGGCTCAGGGGGAGGAGGAAGAGAACAGGGGCTCTGCCTGCTGGTTTTGCCCAGTACCCCTATCAATGTCCACCTCAGAATCTTTCCTGCATGGAGAATTTTGTGTACTTTTCGATCACAAAATTATAATTTTTGGTCTTTGAATCACATTTTCTAACCTCCTCCCAATTTTAATAGCACTTGAATCTGTTATCAATGGGCTTCTTTCCGTACTTAAACAAAAATGTATTTTGAGAAATTTCTTTAAAAATGAATTGAGGGTCAATCTGAGAGTGAACTTTGATGAGAAGTTACCATGTATTGTTATGAATAGCCTTATTATATTGAAAGACCCTCCAAGAGTGTCTTTCCTCTGAGGAGACCCTTCCCAAGGAACAGCGAGACCACTCTTACGGATGCAAACAGCAAGAGGTTTATTCAGATACACAGGTACCTGGGGCGACAAAGTCTCTCAGAGGATTTGTGCGCCTTCAGGTCGGGGGTAGTGGGTTTATATAGAGTTGGATGCAAAAAGCGCGGGTACAGAAGCAAGAAGCGTAGTTACAGGGTTTCCATTGGTCAGTATGAATGTGGCCGAGTTCGGCCAGGGACAAGGTCCCTAGTTCCCGAGAATTCAGATATGGGCTGCCTTGGTTCTTATCTAGGGCAGGCAGGGTGTATTTTTCTCGGCATTCGCCGGTCCCCCCCCCGGCCCAGCCACAGGTGTCTCTTTCTCATTTTGGCAGCTTCTAAACTGCCCTTTGTTCAAACCCTGAATATTCAGTACAAGCCTTGCAAAATGGCGTTACCGGTGCTAAGTTGTTTAACAAGCTGGGTGAGGGGTCTTTCATCTAGTGCTAAGCTGCTTAGCAAGCTGGACAGGGGGGGGGGGTCTTTCAATATAACTTGTTTTTCCCATAAGCCTCTGTAATACTTTCCTCTACAAAAACAACTCAGGGATTAACTGAAGGAAATTCATGGTCATAATGACAGCATGCAAATTACATAATACTTCTTTGATACAAAAAGCATGCTTTTGTGTAAGACTAAAAAGTGGAGTAAAAAAAATGGCTAAAAGAGGAGACACAGTATCCAGGATGTGGAGCAGGAAACAGGATGAGACAGAGAAAGATGAGGTCTTCCACTAACCATGTGTTTGCTAGATGTTTGGAAAATCTGGCGTAAGAATCTATTGTAACGGGAGTGGGATAATTGAGATGGAGGAAGGACAGATATGGGAGCAGGAAAGAAGATATCTTAATTAAGGGAGGCATTGTGGGGTTGGCAAGAGGCTTGACTCTAGAGGGGGTTCCAGATGTCCACAGGGATGTCCCCAGCTAGGACCCTGGGCAGTGGAGGAGAGGGTGCCTGAACTGGCCTTGCTCCATAATCAGACTGATGACTATCTTGAATATCACCATAGAACCTTCATCCGGCAACAGATGGAGATAGAGACAGAGACCCACAAAGAAGTACTGGACTGAGCTCCCAAGGTCCAGTTGAAGAGCAGAAGGAGAGAGAAGATGACCAAGAAAGTCAGGACCATGAGATGTTGATCCACCCACTGAGATAGTGTGCCTGAACTAATGGGAGCTCAACAAAGCCAGCTGGAATGGGACTGAATGAGCATGGGATCGCACTGGACCCTCTGAATGTGGCTGACAATTGGAGCAGACTGAGAAGCCAGTGAGTGATAATGGCACTGGGATTAGTCTCTATTGCATGTACTGGCTTTTTTAAGATCCAAGTCTATTTGGATGCATACTTTCCTAAGCCTGGATGGAGGGAAAGAGCCTTGGACTTCCCACAGGGCAGGATACCCTGCCCTCTCTTAGGGCTGGAGGGGGAGAGGGGAGGGGGAGTTTAGGAACGGGAGGGAAGTGGCAGGAGGGGAGGAAGTGGAAATTTTGATTCCTAGTATTAATAAAGTAATAAAAAAGAATCTATTGTAACAAACGTCCATTTGTGGTTTTTGTTTAGTTCTTTGTCAGGGTAGTGATGCCCTCAAGCTTTCAAACAATGACTATGACACACCAGAAGTCACAATGACAGTAAATCAGCCAGGGCAACCATGGAACTGAACAGAAGTGAAGGCAAAGCCAGGGGGTCAGGTTCTAGGAGTCCAGCTCTCAAGTCGCAATTGCTGGTTGCCCATGTAGAAGCCTAAGGGTACTCACCCAGCTGCCACACCAGTATAAGCATCACATGCTATAGCACATGTGCTTGTGAAGCCACCAGAGAGCTCAGAATACCAGCACAGGCTGTAGGAAGGCCCAATGACCCTAAAGCCAATCTGAAACCCAGTTGTCTCTGGCAGCTGAGCTGAGGACTGAAGTGTGAGCCTGTTCAGAGATGTCTTAGCATTTGCACTAGTTGCTATGGAAACAGCTGCCACCTCCTACTAAAGTTATTAAATAAATCATTAACTTCATTACTCTATTATATCCAATTTCATCCTATATTGTGCTCAAAAATACTTCCCAGTCTCAAAGGATGTGGCTTGAGGGTAGCGGTTTCTTTTCCTCGCTGTTCAGTAGCTTTCGCTCCCACCTTCACTGGCCAGTCAGCACCAGAGGTGATAGCAACCTGAGGAAGGAGGAGATAGTTTTTCTGGTGGCTTGACATCCTGTTAGCAAGGGCCAGCTTCTTGTGAGGTGATGGCTTAGGTTCAGATAGAAGCAGATTGCCTACCTGGTAAATTTTTACGTCTCAATTATGAAATATCCAAAATAGTAATATTATCTATCAGAATATGTCACACCAATAGCCTGATATTATGATCTAATAAACTCAAGTTGCAGACAGACTAAAAGGTCCACTACCATGCTTAAATATAATTTGTTCTTTTTAAAACCCATCTTGAAATTTGGCTGCTATTACAGTGGCATCGCGAAGATAGGGGCTGGCGAGATGAGCTTGTGGATAAAATATCTTGTTGTTCAAGAGAAGCCAGGTTTGAACCAAAGCACCCACACGAAAGGTCACAACTGTCTGTTACTCTAGTTCCAGGAAACCCATACTCCCTTCTGGCATCTGAGGGTACTGCATGAATGTGGTCCACAGACATATTTGTAGGTTAAACACCAAAACAGACAAAATGATTTTCTTTTTAAAGAAAGAAATGTTAATATAGATCAATTCTTGTGCTCTTGGGTTAATGCTCATGAGTCTGAATTGGTGGTTGCTAGAGTGGATTCTTATAAAGCATGGACATCTTCATTTTGTTTTTCCAGCATGAGTTAATGATATGTTCTTGATAATCCCAACTTTCAGAACGGTGGGACAAAACTAGATTTTTCTCTAAAATTACCTAGTTTGAGATATTTCCTCATAATAGCAGAAAACATAGAAGGATGTTAACATGGGGGGCATTGCAGATCTGTATATCTGACAGTTTGTCAATAGTGTTGGAGTGGTAGAGCTCTGACTGAAGAGAAAAGAAACCATGAGAATCACCACCCAACTGTACAAACCACACTACTCAATCTGCTGCATCCTCAGGGAATTGGTACAAATGCAGAATCTTGGGTCTCACTGGACTCAAATAAATATCAGTCTATGCCTGCTTATATTCTTACCAAGTACTCCAGATGATCGATGGACACCGTCAAGTTTGAAGACCCCTAAAGAAGATTAACATATGAAAAATGTGTTCTAAACAGTCGCTTTTTATTTTTTGATTCACAATAGAGAGGTCTTAATGGAATTCCCTTATTAGTAACACTTAAATTTATGAGGAAATTAATTTCAGTGAACTTTATTGTTTGATTTCCTTGGAAATAAAGCATTCTATTTTTAAAAGAGGAGGAAAGCTGACAAGCAGATTTCCACTGTTCCCAAAGTTGTTATTGTTGTTGCTACAGGGGTATGTAGTAGAAGTGATTTTCAGGTTGGGCCACTCAGAAACACAGAGGTCATTGTAGCTTTCACCAATGGGGTGTGGCTACTTCCTGATCTGATAGTGGATCTTAGTCGCTCATGTGGTGCTGGTTTTACAAGAAATGTCCACAGATGCTGCACCAGGGTTCTAGACAAAAGCCTGGAAGCAGGCAGTGTGTAACAGAGTTGGATGTTCCACAGGGAGCCTTAAAGTGAGCTACTGGGAAAAGATGTGAAGCGGGAACTTTAGAAATGGAGACCTGGGGATGTTTAGCTGATGACAATGTAGGACACTAAGGAAAGCTGGAGCCACTAAGTGGAGGGCACCCCAAAGAGAGTCCACGTGTACTGCAAATGACAAAGCCATAGAGGCCATGATGCTGAGACCAATGTGCACATGCTGCTGTTACATGCCCTGTCTGCCAGACATGCAACTACAGGATTTAGTGTTTGCTGTGTTGGATTTTATTCTTGCTTTATGTCCATCATGTGTCATGCTTTCATTGTTGTTCATTTAATTTGGAGGGGGTGGTTTGGTTTCTTTTTGTTTGGTTTTTAAATATATGCTTACAGACAGTAGTTTTCCCTGAGTCTCAGTGGACACATTGGACTTTTTTAAGGCAGAACTGGATCTTAGTAGATGGCAGAGACTTTTCAAGGTGGACTAAATACATTCTGGATGATGAGAGAGCTGAGCTTGTCAGGTCTAGGAACTTAAAGTATGACATAACTATGGGTCTTTGAGAGCCAGTAGAGGAGTGTTATGCTTTGAATCCAAAATGGCTCCCGATACATTCATGGTTTGAACACTGGTTTTCAGTCTAGGGTAGAATTTGGAGAGCTTTGGAGCCTTTAGGAAGTGAGGCCTCATTGGTAGAAGTAAATCAGTAGGGGCAAGCCTTGGAAAGTTATATACATTTCTAACTGTAGTTCAGTGTATCTGGATTCATGCTGAGCTCTTTGATCCACGTAGGCTTGAGTTTTTTATGCAAGGGATAGATGTGAATTATATTTTCATTCTTCCACATGCCAACATCCAGTTGAACCAGCACCATTAGTTGAGGATGTTTTCTTTTTCCCATGCTATAGTTTTGGCTTCTTTGTTACCAGAGGAGTCAAGAACACCACAAGAAAACTCACAGAGTCAATTAACCTGGGCTTATAGGGGCTCACAGAGACCTAGCCAACAACCAGGGAGCCTACATGGAACTGACCGAGGCACTCTGCATATATGCTAGAGTTGTGTGGCTTGGTCCTCTTGTGGGACTCCTAACAGAGGGAACAAGGGCTGTCTCTGACTCTTTTGTTTGTTTGTTTGTTTGTTTGTTTTTTATTGAAAGAAAAAAAGAAAGAAATTCCCGCCTCCTCACAGCCTCCCATTTCCCTCCCCCTCCTCCCACTCCTCTCCCCCTCCCTCTCCAGTCCGAAGAGCAGTCAGGGTTCCCTGCCCTGTGGAAAGTCCAAGGTTCTCCCCCCTCCATCCAGGTCTAGGAAGGTGAACATCCAAACTGGCTAGGCTCCCACAAAGCCAGAACATGAAGTAGGATCAAAACCCAGTGCCATTGTCTTTGGCTTCTCATAAGCCCTAATTGTCTGCCATGTTCAAAGAGTCTGGTTTTATCCCAGGCTTTTTCAATCACATCCAGCTGGCTTTGGTGAGCTCCCAATAGATCAGCCCCACTGTCTCAGTGGGTGGGTGCACCCCTCGTGGTCCTGACTTCCTTGCTCATGTTCTCCCTGCTTCTGGTCCTCATTGGGACCTTGGGAGCTCAGTCCGATGCTCCAGTGTGGGTCTCTGTCTCTATCTCCATCCATTTACTGGCTTTTGGGAAGCTACTTCTCATACATGGTTGCCTGGCCCAGCGTTAATACACAAAGAAGTGCTTAGTTTTACTGCAGCTTGATATGGCATACTTTGTTGAGAGTCATGAGAGGCCTGCCCTTTCCTAAACTGAGATAAAGCAGGGAGTGGATTGTGGGGTGGGAACAGAGAGGGGCGAGGAGAGGGTGGGACTGGAGGAGAGGAGGGAGGGGACACTGCATCTGGGATGTAAAATAAACAAATTTATTAAAATATTTATCTTGTGTCCACATTTGAGAATACAATTCTCACATTCACAATTCAGAAATGGGATGTGTGATGACTCACTCCAATTACTTGCGCCAAGTATCAAATACACTTAAACCCAAGTATAAGTCATTAAGTGTACAAAGCACATTTTTATGACATTTTAACCCGTGCATTATTAATAGTTTCTTTCATATTCTTCCTACTTGCCATTTCCTTTCCTTAGTTTTTGGAACATTGAGTAATGGCTGAGCAAAGATCAAACAATAGGAAGGGAGCTCGTCATGAAGGATCTCTTTGTTTTGGTCCCACGTCAGTCATTGTTTTTCCTTTATTCAGTCAGACTCAGGATTTCTTTCTATACAGATAAAGCCAAGTGTAACATAACATCTCACATATCTGATACCTCACAGCATTCAGATAAATTAAAAATGTTCCTGTGCTGGGGAGTGGGCCAACAGGTTTAGAGTCTTACCTTGTCATGGTCTAGACTTTAGGTCAGTCTAACCGTCTCTCTGAACCTCAGTTTCCGAATATTAAGCCAGAATAGTACTATTCTGCCCTTTCCTAATTCTAATGAGATATCATTAACTAATAATATGAGGAAAATTTATTATCATTTTAGGTCTGGCATAATTTCATAATAGGGTTCCTATTATGCAGTGGAGTGAGTTTCTTTTCTTTCTTTCTTTCTTTCTTTCTTTCTTTCTTTCTTTCTTTCTTTTTTTTTTTGGTTTTTCGAGACAGGGTTTCTCTGTAGCTTTGGTACCCATCCTGGAACTAGCTCTTGTAGACCAGGCTGGCTCGAACTCCCAGAGACCCGCCTGCCTCTGCCTCCTGAGTGCTGGGATTAAAGGCATGCACCACTACCGCTCGGCTGGACAGAGACTTCTAAAGAATGTATTCGTTACTGCTTTTTCACTTTGGATTATTTTGTTTTAGATAGGGTCTGCTGTTGCAGACCAGGATAGTCTTGAGCTGACTATATAGTCAAGAACAACCTTGTATTTTAGACCTTTCAAGTTTGTTGTACCAAGTACTGGAGTTATAGAAGTGCAATCTGTCAAGGATAGTTGCTACTGAGCACCCCACAGAGTTTATTTACAGCGATCATATGAAGACTTACATTTATTCACTTATTTTGTCTAATCCTATCTAGAACTTCTGATAGCCTATTTATCAACCCCTAAAAAGTGTTTATTCAATTGACTTTGGAATCAACCACCGTGAAGAGCTACCACTTGTAAGCCCAAATTAATATTTACTGAAAAAAAAATCAAAGACCATATTTATAGTCAGTTCCCAGTGAGGATGACTGGTCATGCTTTTCCACTGAAGTTCCCTTTACCCACATGAAATACATTCCAAGATCTGCAGTGGATGTCAGAAATGGAAAGCAGTACTCAAACTGATAAACACTTCTACTGTATTATTTCTTATAAATAAAGATCTAATCAGAGTTTTCCCATCTTATTTTAAAATAGAAAAATAATAAAAAATACTGCAATAAAAGTAATATGAGTATGGTTTCTGTAAGTCTTACTGTATTATAGATGCAACATTTGCTACTATCTACTGTTACTATCTGTGTGTGAGTAACAGAATCCATGGAAAGCCAAATTCCAATAGGGGTCAATGACTATATGAACATGTTAAGTGAATGTTAATGACTTGTTTCTAGACATGAACATATTTAAGAGCAAATATACTAATCCCCTGCTGCCACTTCTCTTCCTGTCTCATCACTATGTCCCAGTCCCAAACCTGAGTCGACAACCTCTGCTCAACCACAAGCAATGGCTACCAAGTAGGCTGTCCAAGGATTTCTCCTCTTTCTCTATTACCCCGAAATGATTTTCAGGGTCACCCCATGCACTGCATCTAAAACAGAACACCAGGAGCATCTTTCCCTCTCCCTGTCTAAGCCTCCTGTGGAGCCTTCAGACCGTCTTCCTCTTACCTACGCTTGCCCCAGGCTACAACACCAGCAAGCATTTTCCTTGAACACACCAGCCAAACAGGACAGTGAAACAGGCAACCCTCAACTAGCAAATCTCTGAAAATCCATAGAGGAAAAAAAACCAAGGAACAAAACTCCCACCCAATCAAGACAAACCCAGAAATCAATGCCTAGACCTATATTCACTCCAAACCCAAATGCCTAGACACCAGTTTAAGAATACAATTAACAGTCAGGTTAATATGTCACCACCAGATCCCAGCTATTCTATCACAGCAGGTCATGAGTATGCCAAAATAGTTGAGACACAAGAAAAATACCTTAAAACCAACTTTTTGAAAATGATAGAGGTCCTTCAAGAGGAAAAGAATAAATCCCTTAAAGAAAACACACACACACACACAGTTAAAGGAAACAAATGAAACTTTCCAAGACCCGAAAATGGAAGTAGAAGCAGTAAAGAAAACACAAACTGAGAAAATCCTGGAAATGAAAAACATAGGAGTGCAGTCAGGAACCACAGAGGCAAGGTTTACCAACAGAATACAAGATATGGATGAGAGAAACTGAGGCACTAAAGATACGATAGAGGAAATGATACACCAGCTAAAGAAAACGTTAAATCTAAAAAATTCCTGAGACAAAACATCCAGGAAATCTAGGACACTGGAAAAAGACCAAATCTATGAATTTTAGGAATAGAGAAAGGAGAAGAATTCCAGGTCACAAGCCCAGAAATTATTTTCAACAAAATCATAGAAGAAAGTTTTCCTAATTTAAAGAAGATGGCTATAAAGGTACAAGATGTTGGGCAAAAGGGCCAACCAAAGAAATAATCTCTGACCCTGAAACCAGAACCAGTGAAAGAAAAACTGGAATCTTACTAGTAGGCCACAGCCTTGTGGTGATACATAGATTAATAGAAATGGGTTAATTTAAGATCTAAGAGTTAATATGTAAGCTTGAGCTAATAGGCTGAGAAGCTTATTTATTAACAAATGGTAATAAAATATATTCACAGCATACAGAGGGGAATTCCACATCATAAAATAAAATCCATGAAATGATTCCTAAAGGCATTTTGCTACACTTATAGATTGGTTCCTTGTACAGCTGTCATAAGAAAAGGTTCCTCCAGCAGCAGATGGGAGGAGGTACAGAAATACATAGCCAAACATTATGCAGAGAGAGATAGTCTAAATTTGAAGTCTCCATTTGGTCCCTCCCACTGGAGACTGGGGGACTCCATAGAAGAGGGAGTGAAAAGATTGTAGGAGTCAGAAGGGATGGAGGACACCAGGACAACATGGTCCACTGAAACAACTAAGCAGGGCTCTCATGGGCTCACAGAGACTGAAGCAGCAAGTCCAGGGCCTGAATGGGTCTGCACCAGGTCCTCTGTGCTTATGAATGTCCATTAGCTGGCTGTTTTGTGGGACTCCTAACAGTGGGAATGGGCATATATCTGATTTTTTTGCCTGATTTTGGGACTTTCTTCCTCCTACTGGGTTGCCTTTCCAAGCCTAGATATTATGACTTTCACCTTGTATTATTTTTATCTTTTTTTTTGTCCTATCTGGCTATTGTGTCTTGGAGGCTTATTCTTTCTGAAGATAAAACAGAGGGGGAATAGATCTGAGGTAGAAGGAAAGAGGAGGAGCTAGGAGAAGTGGAAGGAGAAGAAATTGTGGTTGGAATGTGTTGTATGAGAGAAGAATTTGTTTTCAATAAAAGAAAACATACTGTCTGAGATAAACAGAAGTTCTTTATTAAATAGGTGGTCTGGCTAGTTTTATGTCAACGGGATGAAAGAGTTATCTGAAAGAAGGGACCTTCACTTAAGAAAATGCCTCTGTAAGATCAGGCAATAAGGAATTTTCTTAATAGTAATTGTTGGGTACAGGCCAATATTGTGGGTGACGTTATATCACTAGACTTGTGACACTGGTCGCTGCATCAGTTCCTGCCTCCTTCATTTTTTATTACTTCCCATAGATAGATAGATATAGATAGATAAGATACATTTCAATTTTTTTATTGAGCTATACATTTTTCTTTGCTCCCCTCCCTTCCTCCTTCCTTTCCTTTTACCCTCTCCATGGTCCCCATGCTCCCAATTCACTTAGGAGATCTTGTCTTTCTCTATATCCCATGTAGTTTAGATCCATGTATGTCTTTCTTAGGATCCTCATTGTTGTCTAGGTTCTCTGGTATTGTGAATTGTAGGCAGGTTTTTCTTTATGTCTAAAAGCCACTTATGAGTGAGTACATATGATATTTGTCCTTCTGGGTCTGGGTTACTTCACTCAGTATGACGTTTTCTGGATCCATTCATTTGCTTGCAAATTTCAAGAGGTCATTATTTTTTTCTTCATTGTGTAAATGAACCACATTTTTCTTATCTATTCTTTGGTCAAGGGGCATTTATGTTGTTTCCAGGTTCTGGCTATGATAACCAATGCTGCTATGAACATAGTTGAGCACATGTCCTTGAGGCACAATTGAGCATCTTTGGGTATATACCCAAAAATAGTATTGCTGGGTCTTGAGGTAGGTTGTTTCCTAATTTTCTGAGAAATCACCATACTGATATCCAAAGGGGCTGTACCAGTTTCAACTCCTACCAGCAGTGGAGGAGTGTTCCCTTTACCCCACATCCTCTCCAGCATAAGCTGTCAGCAGTGTTTTTGATCTTGGCCATTCTTACAGGTGTAATATGGAATATCAGAATTGTTTTGATCTGCGTTTCTCTGATGGATAAGAATGTTGAGCACTTCCTTAAGTATTTTTCAGCCATTTTACATTCCTCTGTTGAGAGTTCTCTATTTAGGCCTGTAACCCACTTTTTTTTTTACTGGATTATTTGTCCTTTTGATGACCAATTTCTTGAGTTCTTTGTATCTTTTGGAGATCAGTCCTCTGTCTGATGTGGGGTTGGTGAAGATATTTTTCCCATTCTGTAGGCTGTCATTTTGTCTTGTTTACCATGCCCTTTGCTGTACAGAAGCTTTTCCAGTTTCAGGAGGTCCTATTTATTAATTGTTTCTCTCAGTGTCTGTGCTAATGGGGTTATATTTAGGAAGTGGTCTCCTATGCCAATGTGTTCAGGTGTACTTCCCACTTTCTCTTCTATGAGGTTCAGTGTGGTTAGCTTTATGTTGAGGTCTTTGACACATTTGGACTTGAGTTTTGTACATGGTGAAAGACATGGGTCTATTTTTGTTCTTCTACAGGTTGATATCTAGCTATGCCAGCACCATTTGTTGAATATGCTTTTTTTCCATTTTATGCCTTTTTGCTTTGTCAAAAATCAGGTGTTCATAGGTGTGTGGATTAATATCTGAGTCTTCAATTCAGTTCCATTGGTCCTCCTGTCTGTTTTTATGCCAATATCAAGCTGTTTTCAGTAGTGTGGCTCTGTAGTAGAGATTAAAGTAAGAAATTGTGATGCCTCCAATAACTTTGGTAAATTTTATTTCTTTTTAAAAATATTTGGATGTTCTTTATTATACAAATTTAAAAATGTTTCTAATTGAAATTGAACACACCACTCTCTACTCTCCTCTCTCTATCCTCTCCCACTGATAGTTCCTCAAATTCTTCCAATGACCTCCTAGTTGTTTGTTGACTGATGTTTTCTTTCCTGTCCAGTTCCCACAATCCTTAAGTCACAAAGAAATCTCACAGAGTTCTACATTAGTTGTAAACTGATTGGACCATTACCTTGGGCTTCTTATTAACTCTTACAACTTATATTAGCCCATTCTTCTTGTCTATATTAGGCACATGGCTTGGTACCTTTTTCAGCAATGTAGTCACATCTTGCTTGCTCTATGGCTGGATCAGAACTGTGGAGAAATGGGCTTTCTTCTTCCCAGAATTTTCCTGTTCTTGTCACCCCGCCTCTACTTCCTGCCTGGTTGTCCCGCCAATACTTCCTGCCTGGCTATTGGCCAATCAGTGTTTATTAAAATGCAACTGACGGGGTGCAAACCATTGTCCCACAGCAATTGATGGCATCTAAAAAAGAGCCCACTTCTTGACTCTGATCATAATATTTCTCTTTTTAAGTGACCTCTTCTCCGCTACATTTTACAACAGTCTATGACTCAAGAGAGTCCTGCTGGGGAAGTGAACCTTTGTTTTACATCATGTATCCTCTGAAATTCCAACCCTGCTTGACTTCCTGTCCTGACTTCCTTCAATGATGGACTGTGATGTGCAAGTTTACATCAAATAAACCCTTTCCCTTCCCACTTGCTTTTGGTCATGGTGTTTCATCACAGTAACAGTAACCCTAACTAGGACAAGTAGGAAATGACAAATGGCAGGAATGAAGATGAAACACTCTAATTTCTTGTTAAAGCTCGGTGTTTTAGTTATTCAGCTTTTCGGTTTTCCTATTGTGTGTGTCCTTTCCTCTTATGCTGATATTAGACAGGCTGATCTTTGAAATGATTGTTCTGAAGAACTTCTTTTAAGTCTTTGCATGGTTTTTCTTCTGTTCTTCATCACAAAGTATTACTCTCAGTGTGGGAACCAGTCAAAATGCTTGAGTCATTGCTCTGTATTCTTAACTATGCTACAAAGGAACACCACCCACACTTTTCCGCATCTTCTTTCTCAAGGGTTATTGGAGTTTATCGGAAATTCTAGGCAGGATTAAACAAAATGAAATCTAGGTCTTCGTGTGGTCATAATTAATTAGCTCACAAGCAACAGACTCAACAATAAAGAGATGCAGTGATAGCACGATTATAATATAAACAGCTGCAGATAAAACTACATAAATCGGCCGGGAGGTGGTGGCGCACGCCTTTAATCCCAGCATTTGGAAGGCAGAGGCAGGCCAATCTCTGTGAGTTTGAGGCCAGCCTGGTCTACAAGAGCTAGTTCCAGGACAGGAACCAAAAAAGCTACGGAGAAACCCTGTCTCGAAAAATACAAAAAGAAAAGAAAAGAAAAAAACCTACATAAATCACATCATTTCTTCAAAACTCCAAAATAATGTATTTAGTATTATGTCACTAATGTAAAAAGACAGGAAGCTTAGTTTGAACTGTGAGAGTAGGTAATTTAATCAAATAGAGGCTGTAATTACGGCTTGGAATTTATCAAGGATATCTGATAGTTAAGCTTTCTAACTGTTAGTTTACCTAAGACATACAGGAATTCTAAGTGTGTGAAAGAATTTGAGAGATTGGAACTATATCCTATTTGGTACTTGCCAGGCAGTAAAGATTTTAGATGGTTAAACCTTAAGAATAAGAAGCTCATATAAAATTAACTTTCCATTTTAAATATTTGCATTATTTCATTCATTGAAAAATAATCTTATTAAAAATATTTTTTAAAAAATAACACTAACTACTCTATGGAAACCATGAAAGCCAGAAGGTCCTGGATAGATGTACTGCAGAAGCTAAGAGAACATGGATGCAAGCCCAGACTACTATACCCAGCCAAGCTTTCATTCACTATAAATGGAGAAAACAAAATTTTCCAGGATAAAAACAAATTTAAACAATACGTAGCCACAAATCCAGCCTTACAGAAAGTAATAGAAGGAAAATCACAAACCAAGGAGTCCAACAATGACCACAATAACTCAAACATCTAGAGACCCTTCACCAGCGCAACTCAAAGAAGGCACACACACAAACTCTATGACTAAAAAAGTGACCGGAGTTAACAACCACTGGTCATTAATATCACTTAATGTCAATGGACTCAACTCACCTATAAAAAGGCACAGGTAAGAGATTGGATACGCAGACAGGATCCAATATTCTGCTGTTTACAAGAAACACACCTCAACCACAAAGACAGGCACCTACTTAGAGTAAAGGAATGGGAAAAGGTTTATCAAGCAAATGGACCTAAGAAATAAGCAGGTGTGGCCATACTAATTTCTAACAAAGTTAACTTCAAACTTAAATCAATCAGAAGAGATGGAGAGGGAGATTTTATACTCATAACAGGAACAATTCATCAGGATGAAGTCTCAATCCTGAATATCTATGCCCCTAATATAAAAGCACCCACGTAAGTAAAAGAAACATTACTAAAACTCAAGGCTGCCATCAGACCGCACACACTAATAGTAGGATATTTCAACACTCCTCTTTCACCAATGGACAGGTCAATCAGACAGAAACCTAACAGAGAAATAAGAGAATTAATGGAGGTAATGAATCAAATGGACTTAACAGACATCTGTATAACATTCCACCCAAATAGGAAAGAATATACCTTCTTCTCTGCAGCTCTTGGAAGCTTCTCAAAAATTGACCACATCCTCGGTAACAAAGCAAACTTACACAGTTACAAAAAAATATTCGTAACCTCCTGTGTCTTATCAGATCACCATGGATTAAAGTTAGAATTCAACAACAATGCTACCCCCAGAAAGCTTACAAACTCATGGAAACTGAACAGTCAACTATTGACCCACACCTGGATCAAAGAAGAAATAAAGAAAGAAAGTAAAGTCTTCCTTGAATTTAATGAAAATAAAGAAACAACCTACTCAAACTTAAAGGGACACTATGAAAGCAGTCCTAAGGGGAAAGTTCATAGCACTAAGTGCCCACTTAAAGAAAACAGAGAATGCACACACTGGAGACTTAACAGCCCACCTGAAAGCTCTAGAAAAAAAAGAAGTAGACTCACCTAGGAGGAGTAGAAGACTGGAAATAGTCAAACTGAGGGCGGAAATCAACAAAATAGAAACACATAAAACAATCCAAAGAATCAATGAAACAAAAAGCTGGTTCCTGGAGAAAATCAACAAAATTGATAAACTCCTATCCAAACTAATCAAAAGGCATAGAAATAATATGCAAATTAATAAGATCAGAAATGAAAAGGGGGACATAACCACAGACATAGAGGAAATTCAGAGAATCATTAGATCTTACTACAAAAGCCTAAGCACTAAGAGTGCTTGAAAAAGCCTTTTTAAAACATATGGTTTTATAATATATATATATATATATATATATATATATATATATATATATAGTATGTGTGCAACCCACTGTAACTTCTAACCATATTCTAGATACTTATCACTATATCCACTGTTCAGTGTAGGACTTAGACCTCATCAAAGAAGCTTCTTTTATACAACAAATGAAAACAATTACAGAGGTCCACAACTGGTCAGAATTCAGAGAACAAGTGACTGTGAGACGCCCAATCCTTGTTAATTTATATATAATGCAATCCCTACATTTAAGTCTCAGAAAAAATAATGGACGAGTCGTGGAAAGATTACACCAGCCTGCTGAGTGGTGGTGGCACACGCCTTTAATCCCAGCACTCGGGAGGCAGAGGCAGGTGGATCTCTGTGAGTTCGAGGCCAGCCTGGTCTACAAAAGCTAGTTCCAGGACAGGCTCCAAAGCAACACAGAGAAAACCTGTCTCAAAAAAAAAAAAAGATTATACCAGCCAGAGGCCCAGGATAGTGTCCCCTAGACATGACAGGAAAAACACTAATGCATTACCCACAATGCAGTTGCCCTAAAGAGACCAGCACAATGACATCAGCTGTCATGGCAATGTGGACATAGAGATTTTCACATGGCTATACCTTTAGATGAAGAGCTACCAGTGGTCAAGGGCTGCTGAAAGAGGGAGATTCAGTTCCCTCCAGGGAGAAGCTCTTGCACAGGCTGCCAATCCCAAGTGGTCAGCCCTGGATGTATGTACATATAAGCAACACTACATATATAGGGGTGTGTGTGTGTGTGTGTGTATGTTATGATATGTATTATGTAAACAAATTGTGGAGCTGGCAGGTAGAGGGGACATGGGAAAGCAGGAGGAGGAATGGAAGGTAGGAGTGATAAAGATGTATTTATTCATGTATAAAGTTCTCAAGAAAATAAAACTAGTGAAAAGAAAAGGTTAAAAAATTGTCTTTTGATTTGTGTGTTTTAGATTCCACCCTGTTCTGAGAAGCGTTAACAAGGAGAGATGGTGCAATCTCATTTTCAAGCACAGGTGTAACTTTATCCACATGCAGTAGTACATCAGCACTGTTCCCATCCAGACACTTGAACTCTTATCACTGTATATCTCGAATATCATTAAAGCTTACCTGCAGATTTGAAATTAAGCATAATTAAGTGGGTCAGACATCATCATGGGAAAACAGGGCATATACAAGGCAGAGATTTAATGTTGGCTCCATGCTAAATCCAAATGATTTATCTTCATGGTCTACATATCTTTTGCTTTCTCAGCAAGAGCTAGACACATCACAGGACAAACAGAAACACTTGCTGTGTGGAATAGCTATGTTCTGACATACATGTTCCTGTTTTCTCTATCCAACACATGGCTGACATCCTGACCACCATCTTCTGGTTGAACGCAATGAGCCTGGGACAGGGGAGGTGGGTTGTTCAAGAGAATGTCCCAGGAAATGGAAGAGAGCCATGGGTCTTAGGTAGCTGTTAAGTAAACCATCTGTAAAAAGGTGGACATGTGTCTTCTGAGTCCTCAATTAAATCAATGCTCTAGAATAGATAATTAACAAACGTTTACCTTAAAGTTAAAAATAAAATCTTTTCACTTTTAGAATGAGAGAGAGAGAAAAAAGCAGACAATGTAAGTGACCAAAGTCAAATGTGATCCACAGAGGCAGTTTTTACATTGCTGTTAGTGGATTTCAGTTAATATCAAACCACTCCCATGTGTTATTTTAAATAAATGGAAATGTTTCAAATTTTAAGTTCCTGTAGAAAATGGTTTGATTTTACTGATAAGTTAGCCTCGTTTTTCCTTCTTACCAGTCGTTGGTGTCAAGAGAAAACATGACAAAAGAATAAAAATTCTCAGTTCAACTGACTTTCCACCACCTTCCCACTCAGACAGATAACACTTTCACTCATTTAGAAACAGAAAAACAAACACATTGGACCACTCCTGACACTGGTGGTGAGGGAGTTACCACAAATTTGAACAAGTATATTTTCTCAGGTATCTTAAAAAACCCCAAATCTGTGTGTGAGCATCCGGTGACCAAATACATGGCAATCAAATGCTGATTTGGGCTCAGTCCCATCTCTGATTTCACACTTAGACTACTAAATTGCAAATACTTTTTGGAAACATGTCACCTTGTGGGTCTGAGGTCTGTATTTTCATGACTTATTTCAGCAAAGTTTTATCTTTTAGTTTGTAAAGATGCTGTGCTCAGAATGGAGATGCATCTGTGAGAGCAAGATAGAAATCCTTCTTTTAGATTTTTTTTTCTTTGCCAAAAGACAGGGGCTACCAGATTTAACAAACCAAAATTAATTTCAGATATAAGTTCAGAGAAATAAATGATTTTAGAGCTGGTATGTCTATGTGATATTTGTAAACTTTAATTTTTTCTTTTGCTTTTTTTAAATCTTAAACTAAAATTTAACTGCACATCCTATATATTTTTTTCCTGCCATCACTAGGAGAGGGTCAGGAAGAACAGACTGACACACAACAGCCATTGGTAGCATGTGGTTCCTGTTCTGACTAAGAGGTCTGCTTTCTAGGTTTTCCAAACATGGCAGAGACACCTTCCCGCAAAATGACAAGATCAGTAATCTTCGAATGGTTTTCCAAGAGAGCTGTCAATGTGCTATAGATGGACTTACAACATCAATATTCAGGGAGGCCCTGCAACCATACTGGGATCATTGAAGCCAGCTTATAGCCATATCAGAAGTGAGTTTTGAGGATGAAGCCTATTATAGGTGTCTCTTCAATGTGTTTCCTTGGAGCTCCATGCTCCCATGGACCATCATGGAGGACACACGTGGCTTACAATTCTAAGAATATAATGAAATCTAAGTATTTTCCAGAGCTCCGGGAATCTTAGGTCTCAGGACATTTTGGGATTGTGTCCAGAGAAAGAATTTTGAAAGTGAGGCTAGCGAGCACACTAGGTCCCTGTCCTTCTGCACACATTGCTGAGACATGGGGACACTGCACAGAAGAACTGATATACACCAGTCACCAACCTACCTGTAATGCAGTTGATATTTGATTTGTTAATATAGTGACAACAGGGAGGAGACTCCAAACAACTTTTGTACATCTGAGAAAGAGAAAAGAAAGTCTGAAAAACTGATGGTGGAAAATACATTCTGTTCTCAAAGTAATGACTTTATTTTTATTGTTTTCATTGAACTATACATTTTCTCCACTCCCTTCCTCCCCTCTTCCCTTCTACCCTCTCCTGTGACCCCCATGCTCCCAATTTACTCAGGAGATCTTGTCTTTTTTACCTTTCTGTGTATATCCAAATATGTCTCTCTTAGGGTCCTCTTCGTTTTCTACTTTCTTTGGGGTTGTGGCCTGTAGGTTGGTTTTTCATTGCTTTATGCCTAAAAACCACCTAGGAGTGAATACATATGTTTGCCTTTCTGGGTTTGGGTTACCTCACTCAATATGCTTTTTTCTAGATCCATCCAAGTGATGAAATTTTTAAAAGATGAAAATTGTGGAGTTTTTTACAAACTTGCTTACCTTGCTTTTATTTATGGGACTTATAATTATAGGGCTTAGTGTAAAAGATAACCTAAAGGTATTTTCATGAACATGGAGAACAACTTGTGAGTTTATGATATGACTATATAAAAAAAAAGAAATTAAAAATTAACATATATATATTATAAAGCCTGGTCTACAAGAGCTAGTTCCAGGACAGGCTCCAAACCACAGAGAAACCCTGTCTCAAAACAACAAAACAAAACAAACAAACAAAAAAAAAGAAATGTAAAGACCATTTTAATTTACTCCACAAAAATCTTGTGTGGTTCATTTCAGTATTTAATTTATTAATTAATTTATTTGTTTTTGTCTGTTGAAACAAGGTTTCTCTGTGTAGCCTTTGGCTGTGCTAGAACTTGGTCTGTAGACCCTGAGGGCCTTGAGCTCATGAAGACCTGCCTGCCTGTGCAGGTGCTAAAGACATGTGCCACCATGCCCAGCATATGTCTGTATTTGGTTAAGCTCCTTTTATTCTCCTGGCTTGTACCCATTCCTCCACCTCTGACCTGCAGCCCTATCTCGATCCTGGAATGCTTCAGGAAATCACAGGGAGCCGTAAGAGAGTCACTTTTCTTTTCTTTATTCTCCATCCCCACCTCTCCTCCTGGTACTCTGAATTCCCACGAGGATGTATTTTTAAAACATTGCTTTATTTACATTTCCTGACCCTAGCACTTGGGACATCTCTGTGTCATCCCTCACACCCAGATGCCAGCCTTCTTGTGTCTTGTTTTTGATGATGTTCCTCAATGATAATTTCTTTTTATTTATTTATTTATTTTTATTTATTAAAGATTTCTGTCTCTTCCCCACCGCCCCCCTCCCTCCCTCCCCCAATCAAGTCCCCCTCCCTTGTCAGCCCAAAGAGCAATCAGGGTTCCCTGCCCTGTGGGAAGTCCAAGTACCACCCCCTCTATCCAGGTTTAGTAAGGTGAGCATCCAAACGGCCTAGGCTCCCACAAATCCAATAAGTGCAGTAGGATCAAAAACCCATTGCCATTGTTCTTGAGGTCTCAGTAGTCCTCATTGTCCGCTATGTTCAGCGAGGCCAGTTTTAACCCAGGCTTTTTCAGACCCAGGCCAGCTGGCCTTGGTGAGTTCCCGATAGAACATCCCCATTGTCTCAGTGTGTGGGTGCACCCCTCGCGGTCCTGAGTTCCTTGCTCGTGCTCTCTCTCCTTCTGCTCCTGATTTGGATAATTTCTTTCTGTTCATTCATTTCAAAACTTCTGTCCCTACCTTGTCAGGGTCTGAGTGGCTTGTACCCTCTAGTGTGCCCAAATAGCATTTATGATCTTGAAGAACTGGCCCTCAACTGTTCTGCCTTGGATGCTTTCTGGTCATTTTTTTCAGTTTCTTTGTGAGCTGAGGAAGTTGTCTTTCTTTCTCTTCCTTTCCTTTAGTCTGATCATGACTGTCCGGCTGCCAATGTTTTTATATGCGCTGGTCAAATTAGGGAATAGATCAGAGTTCATCTAGGCTGGGCTTAGGATTTTAACTTGACATTTTCTGGCTCTGAGTTGTGATCCTCTCCAGAGGCTTCTGGGACTCACTGCATTGCTCCTTTTTTAGAGCCAACCCAGGTCCAGGCAAGACTTTCTCCATCCTGTTTCTTCATTTATCTCTGCATTCATTTTTCAGCTTTCATAGCTTCTAAATGCTTCTAACTTATTTCCAGGATTTACTAGCTTTGGGATTTAGCAGAATTGCAGGATAATATTGTTTTATGTTTTAAGTCTGATGTTGGACTTCCCTCTGTTTGCTGTCATTACCATTAATGAATAAAGAAACTGCTTTGGACCTATAGCAGGGCAGAACTTAGGTAGGCAAGGAAGATGGAACTGAATGCTGGGAGAAAAAAGGTGTAGTCAGGGAGAGGCCATGTAGCCCTGCCAGAGACAGATGCTGGGAAATTTAACAGGTAAGCCACAGCCACATGGCGATACACAGATTAATGTAAATGGGTTAAATTAATATGTAAGAGTTAGCCAATAAGAAGCTAGAGCTAATGGGCCAAGCAGTGATTTAATTAATACAGTTTCTGTGTGATTATTTTGGGGCTAAGCAGCCAAGAACAAACTAGTGGCCTCCTTACTACATAAGTCAGTCGCTAAGATTCATAATAATGATCACTAACTTAAACAGAGATGTTAAATTGTGTCTTTCAGGCAAATGAATCATGTCATTTATTTTGAATTATGAACCAATAAAAACTGTACAGATAATAATGAAAGAACATCTCTGCTGTCTTGGAATAGACAAACTGAAACAAGGATCCTAAAACAATGAACTCCAAATAATTACACTTTGTCAAGGGATTCATGCCAGGGAAAGGAAAATAATAAAATTCTGGTTAGAGGGGGAATTAAAAGCTGCAGGAAAAGATTGCACACAGATTTAACAGCAAATCTCAATTAAATCAACACAAGTATGTACTTATTTTTATTTTATCTTTTCTATAAAATTATACACTAGGTCAGAAAGGCAGAGGGAAATTAGGACTGTTGCCTGGTGTGGGACAATTGTCTATATTTTGTCAATTATGTTTTAAATAAACACTAATTGGCCAGTAGCCAGGCAGGAAGTATAGTAGGACAACCAGACAGGAAGTAGAGGTGGGTCAATGAGAAAAGAATTCTGGAAAGGAGGAAGCCCAGTTCTCCCCAGTCTTGTCCCAACCACAGAAGAAGGAAGATGTGATTTCCCTGCTGAAAAAGGAACTGAGCCATGTGGCTAACATAAATAAGAATAATGGGTTAATATAAGTTATAAGAATTAATAAGAGGCCTCAATTAATGGGCCAATCAGTTTATCACTAATATAGACCTCTGTGTGATATCTTTGGGGCTAAACAGCTGTGGTACCTGGTGGGAGCACAGAAACAAGGCAGGACAAAAACCTCAGTCAACAGTTGCCATAGTTTTTTTGTACTATACATAAATTTGCCTCTCTTTACCCAGTTTCCTGAGAATACAGAGAAAGTGAGATGGTGATTTTATGAACTTAGGTGACCAGTGGCGAAACCATTCCATGTAAAGACAGGAGCATCTGTCTATAGATGAAGTCATTGACCTATTTGGCTAAATAAAGATTTATTAGGAGAGTGAAAGGCAATCTGAAGCCTGACAACTACCAGCAATTCAATCTACACTTAACATGCCATGATCTGAACAAATGTGATCCGTTTCAGAGTGGTGTTTGGAAGGCATGGAAAAGGAGAACTTTGGCTGTTGTGAAGGTACACAGGATGTGAAGAGCTCTCAGAGATGAGAAAACTAGATAATCCTGGGAACTTGATCCTGGGGAAGAATTGTGTGGTTTCTTCCAATCACAACTGATGTGAAAATAATTATTTTATTCATTCACTTGCATAGCAAATAATCCACCAAGAGCCAACCATGTGACAGAAGTCAGTCTAAGCACTGAAAACACGGTAGTTGAACAAGGGAACGGTCTATTTTCATGGTCCATTTACTACACAGATGGGCAGCAGGGAGACTCAAAGAGAAAAATTAAATTAACAGATAGGAAAAACAATTCTGCATTAATATCAAGAACATATGAGTATCCAACATATTGGGCTACTAATGGGCTAGAGAGGTACCAGACAGTTCCGGTAGATGGAAGAGTCAAAACTATATCTAGGAAATCAGAGTTTAGCTGTCACCTGAATGGCAAGCCCATTATCAGTGCTCTGGAATGATCGTATATGTGCCACAATATCAGCCTATAATAAGAGCTATTTGTTTGGGGAGGAAATCTATTTAAAAAGACAATAAAGACAACTGTGGCTGATGTGTCAAAGATGTGGGCAGTTTTAGGTACATCATGAGCAGCTAGTGGGTTGCTCGTGGAAGTGGCTTCCTTACCTGAGTAAAATGAGGTGGTTTACTATGTGAACACTGATGGACTACTACATAGAAAATTTGTTATTCTCTTTAAGGTTTTCTAGGGAGAAGAGAAAATTTCACAGTTATTTTCCTAGAGGAAATTAACTCTAGCTTTCCTATGACTTATTTAATTGAAGAATTCTGAAGGAAAAACTGAAATCACATATTAGTAGTCATGGTCTGATAAATCACAGGATTTTAAGTCCCACAACACTGGTGTTGATTTGATATGACATTATTATAGTTTTCAAAGCTATGAATCTGTCTTAGGGTATCTATTGCTGTGATAAAACACCATGATCAAAAGCAATATGGGGAAGGAAATGGTTAACTTTATCTAGCATTACAGTCAACTGTTCAATGGGGCAAGAACTCAAGGCAGGAGCATGGAGACTGAGGCAGAGGACACTGTGGATGGTGCTTAACTGTCTTGATTTCATGGCTTGCTTTTCCTGCTTTCTTATAGCACCCAGGATTGCCTGATTGGGGTGGTACCATCCACAGCAAGCTGGACCAGTGCACATTGGTCATTAATCAAGATACTGTTTCACACACTTGCTATAGACTGATCTTATGGAGGTATTTTCTCAATTAAGAATCCCTCTTTCCAGATATGTCTAGACTTGCATCACATTCACAGAAATCAACTAGTAGGACATCTCTAAACATTCATTTACTATACTCCAAATATTTAATGGCATGTATTTGGTTGAGTATAAAATGTTCTTACCACCTGCAAAATTCTTCCAAAGAAAGCACACAAATGTCAACACTTGAAACCTGTTGTAACACAATTCGTCAGTTAGTTGGAAGATTCTCTGCATAGTGGAATATGAATATGACAAAAGTGAAATTCATTCAGATATTAATCAGTTCCTATGAAACCAAAGGAGAATAACCCAAATCATTCTTTTTTTCCCCAAAACAATGACAAGGAACACTGTGGCTTATTCACAGGGCAATCACTGAAAAAAAACAAACCCTTGCAAAAATATCTTCACAAACTTTCCTAAGAGAGGTAGAATTATTTAAAGGTAAATGACTCAAAAATATTCAGATATAGCTAATATATCACTCTTCATCATTCCCCCATGTTAATGCGGAAGCTGTGTTTAAAACTTTTGCCTTCAATTTTAAAAATCACTACCTAATACAAAAAAGAGACTTGAAGCCCTAGTACTTCCCAGGAATAACAGTGACTCACTGAGATAAAGCATCTATCTGTAAGATCTGTGTCTCAGGGGTGAAATAAAATCTGTTTGCTTTTTTTTTAAAAACTTAAAACACGTTTTTCTTATACAATATATTTTGATCATGATTTTCCCCTTCCTATCCTCTCCTCCCTCCCTCCTTCCTTTTTTCTCTGTCTCTCTAAAAAAAAAGCCAATAAAATAAAACAAGAACCATAAACCCCCAAAATTCAAAATCAAAATAGTCAAAAGATGTTGCAATCGGTAGCGGCTGGGCTGCGTCCCCTGCACCCGGCCATCCACATGGCTTACTTATGCCCCGAAATAATTACACAGAAACTGTATTCTTTTAAACACTGCCTGGCCCATTATTGGCTAACTCTTCTCGGTTAACTCTTGCACCTGGACTAGCCCATTTCTTATAAGGTGTGTAGCACCCCAAGGTGTGCTTACCGGGGAGATTCTAGCCTGTGTCTGCCTGGCATGGGAACATCATGGAGACTCCTTCACTCAGCTTCCTTCTCCCAGAATCCTATTCTGTCTACTCTGCCTACCTAATTTTCTGTCCTATGAGAGCCAAGGCAGTTTCTTTATTAATAAGAAATCATTCCCACATCAAAAAGACAAAACAAAAGCCCAAATAAAACAAAACAAAAAATCTACAAAAAATACCAATGAGATAATTTTATTGTGACCAACTACTCCTATTCATGGGGTCTTCCCTGAAGTGTGGCTAATATACCCAGTGACTCCATTGGAGAAACTGATTTTTCTCTTGCAAACAGGTATCAATTTCATATATCTTCTTGGTAGGAGTGAGAAAAGCAAGGGAGACTCAGGTACCTATGGAAGAATAGGTAGGATGGTTGTCAGGGGTGATGGATGACTCCAAGGAAATGGTGCCTTCCAGATACAACAGGTGCTGAGAGTTTATCTTTGATTCATATATGCACTCATAGAGACTGTAGCCGCATGCACAAGGCCTGCCCAGTTTCAAGCCAGGGGGCCCAGCACTGGGAGAGGGAAGTGGACACAGGTTCTTCAGCAAGAGAGCTCAGAGTGGTCTGCTTGGCCTATGTTTTCTCTTGTGAGAGAATCAGGCAAAGGTTGGATGTTTGCCTTCTAGTGTTTGAGGGAATTGCTCAGGAAGCTGTTTTTATTTCTCTTCCTATGGAACACTGGGAGAGTTGCATACCTAGAAAAGCAGGGACAGCTGTGAGCAAAAAAAGAATTGGGAGACTCTTTGGAGCTGGCAATGTGTCAAAGCAGAGACTCCAATGTTGCAATAGCCTTGTCTAAACAGGGATGTCCCTGGCAGATTGTTTCATGAGATATCATCCAAATGTTCTTAAGTCTGATGCCATTCCAACTGGCTTCAGTCAGTCACAGAGACCAGAAAGTGACCTCACCAGAGCAGAGAGCCCAGCTAGCAAACCTCTCCAGAGAGTCGAAACATGAGCCCTCTTCACAGTGGAGCCAAATGTCAATGTCAATGCAGTCTTGGTGCAGGAGAATTGTCTGTATTCTGTCAATCATGTATTTTAATAAAATGCTGATTGGCCATGCAGGAAGTATAGATGAGTCAACCAGATAGGAAGTAGAGGCGGGGATGATGAGAACAGGAGAATGCTAGGAAAGAGGAAGCCTATTCCTCCCATTCCTGTCCAGACCACCAAGAAACTAGATGTAATCTACCTGGCTGAGAAAGGTACCAAGACACATGGCTAATATAGATAAGAATAATGGGTTAATAAAAGCTACAAGAGCTAATAAGTAGCCTGAACTAATGGGCCAATCAGGTTTATGACTTATGAAGATCTCTGTGTGATTTTCTTTGGGGCTTGCTGTCTGTGGCTTGCTGGGCTGGACAGAAACCCCAAGCAGCATGCCCCTCATGTTACACAGTCTCTATCAAATTTTTAAGGAAATTTTTATGCAGAAAAAAATACCTCCAGGAAGTCAGATAGTTCAGCCATGGAACGCAATAGTCAAAGCAATTTAACCAAAATAATAAATAAATAAATATCTTGGCATCATAATCTCTGATTTTAAGACATAACTCTGAAGTGATTTATTATAACACTGAAGTGGTTAACGTGAAACTCTAGACATAGAAAAAGAAAGCAAAATAGACATCTCAAATATAACTCCATGCAGGCAACCAGTTCCAGGTAGAGAGCCCCCTAGTGGCCTGTGGGCCATAATGGCCAGGGGGGTCCTAGGCAGGAAGCCACATGGTGAATGAGAATGAGTAGGCATGCCATGCAGGGTGAGGTTGCAAATTTTTCAGTGAGTTATGGAAGGGAAAGGGGAGAAGGGGGAAGAGCAGAGAGAGGCAGAGAGAGAGAAAGAGAGAGGAAGAGTACCAGAGAGAGTGAGAGAGATACAGGAAGAGGGGAAAGGGAGAAGTGGGGAGAAGGGAGCTAGGCAGAAGCGGGGACAGAGACAGAAAAGGAAGGGCTCACGCTGAAAGAGGAAGATCAGCTTGCCTAGGTGGAGAAGAAGAGGGAGTGGGCAGGGCTTGTCTCTTAAAGGAACAGGACAGACCATTACCCAGGGGTCTAGGAATAACTAGCATGTCCACGGGTTTACTTCCTAGAACTGCAAAAATAAACTGAATAAAATAGAAAATTAATGGGATGCTGAGGACTCTGATTTAATCAATGTATTAAGTTAGTTCAAGAGAATCATGGTGTTTGGGAAATGTTTTGTTTTAGTTTAGTTCAGTTTGCCTTGTTTGTTTATTTAGTTAGACAAGACATTGCTATATTGCCCTGACTGATCTGGAACTTTCTGTGTCAAGGGATATCCTTCAGTGTCTAGTAATAGCATGCATTTGATCTCTTTGTGCCCATGTTTGTGGTTCACCCTCATGACGGTGACTAACTTGGGAGAGAACCAAACCTCACCTTCAGTTTCAGCTCAGCATAGAAGAGTTCTTATGTTTCCCCCTGGTTCTGACTGGCATTGCCATCATCGTGGAATTATTCTAAAATTTTAGCAAAGATGTGTGTGACTGAATTAGCATGAACTAAAAAGTTTTCAACAATCCCGAGTTTGCTTTAATGTGCAATGTTCAAACTATTCTTTCTAATTCATAAATACACAAGAAGCCTTCACAGCTGAAACTTCAGAGTGAGTGTGAGAGCTGATCTCGCTGAGGCAGTAGAAAGAGGCCTGCTGAGAGCGCACATGATGTGGCACTCACATTTATCTGCCTCCTCAGGCAAGGAAGCACACTCTTGATTGGCTCTCCTTCTCTTTTTACTTCTAACTCTGCTTGTCTTCTCCATCAAACACACCTGGCTTAAGTCCAAGTAACTCAATATTCTGGTAGGCAATTGCTAAGCCATTTAACATTTTGATTTAAATTAAACTAGCAATAAACCATAAGGATTAGTTCACGGCTCTTTGAAATTTCTGAACTTGGAAGGTGAACTCCAAGGAAGGCAATAGCTTTAATAAAGGAATGGCTCAATGGTGAAAAACGTAGGTATTGTGAAGATAGCTGTCTAAGAAGGAGTTGCTTTAAAAAAGGTATACATAGTGGTATTGCCTAGACTTTAATTTGCTCCATCTTTAGTATAGTTCCAAGACCATTTCCATGGGCCTTTTGAATGAAAACTATTTTCACAGCAGCACCAATGAACTATTTGTCCTTTAACTCTCATTCGTTTGCAAGTGTGCTGTGGAGTTGACCACAAACTCTGGCATGTGGTTTTCCCAACACTGATTGCTCCACATGCCAGCGGTGCTCTGGGTGCTCACAGATTTTCCCTTGAAAATTTAATTTTCATCTCAGACATAGAAGATGTCAAGATACATATTTAATTTTACATAGAAACTTTGTGGTCCTCAACAATGTGTTAAAGATGAGATGGCTGGGTCCTGAGGACGTTGCGTTGGAGAAGATGCTTTCACTCCCCTTCCCTGACTCAGCATTGATTCAGCTGAGGTACCTGGAGACACAGCAGGCCAGAGCGATGAATCCTACTGTGTGAGAGAGCATCTAAGCTAGTCAGGGTGTGAAGTCTGCTATTTAAAAGTAAAACCAAGAGAGCACCATGACCTGTAGAGTCACATCAAAAGATACCCAGCTACAGTAGCTCTCACTGACCATATCAGAGACACCCCAGGAAGAGTCTTGTGAGTAGGCAAACAGGTACACTGAGGATTTCACATACAGAGAGAAAATACAAGTGTTATTCTTTATTTCTATATATCTCAAGGGAATGCCACACATCAAGTATGTATTTAGTTGACACTTTTAATTGCTCAGTATTTTAATACAAATATAAGAAATAATACAGAATTAAATAACACATGAAAAGCATACCAAGTATATAAATATTCAGTTCAACATTGGAAACAACTTACAATTGAACTCCTAGGTCACTGCAAAGAGACAGATGAAGCAAAAGATACAGAAAACAACTTCACTCGTCTTGTCAAAGGGTTGAGAATGGATGGTTCAGGATGCTTTTAGAATGAAGGGATTGTATTTCCAGAGTTGCCTTCTCTTTGTGAAAAGTCAAGTCACAGAAAATGAAGCTAAGGGAGAGAGAGAGAGCATATACATCTGACTGCTGTACAGGGAATTATTACGCATCTGTTTTCATAATCTATTATTATTACACTAGGCGGGATTTGGGATGGCCTAAAAGAGGGTGATAGTGTGGACCAAATGGACAGGGAAAGCATGCTTTCATAAAGATGTGAACTACTGGCTAAGACTAACAATATTGCCTATGTGCTACAAAAATAAGTTAAACTGACACGGTACGGTTGCCAATGCTACTTCACACTAAATTCTGTCCTATTTTCGTCATATTTACCCTCATAGAAGCACGTGGAGAACAGCAGGGGGGATCAAAGAGTCTAGCAAAGCCAACACTTAACAGAATCATAGCAGGTAGTAGACTAGATCCTCACACAACAGGGAAACACACTTGTGGACCTAAGAACAGAAGCAGTGGTGGGACACCCACAGAATGGCAAAAGGCAGTCTCAGAAGTTCTTTGGACCCTTCTGTGTTATTTTTTCTCTTCATTTCTTTTTTATTTCATTATTCTTCATCTTTCTTTCTAGAATTTCATCACGTTTCAGACTTTTGTGGCACATTATCTGGTCCCACTCCTTTCTGTGCTGTATGAGGATGAGGAAGCTCTGTGAGGTAAATATACTACAAGGGTTTTTTCCCCCCTCTGGTGGGAGCCCAAGTCAGCCTGGAGCCAGCTTGGCACTTGTGATTCTAGGCCTGGTGCATTTCTAACAGCATGACTCTGCATTGTTCGATGAAATCGAGTCCTACAACAGACCTGAGGCACATGACTTCCTCTTGGAATGCAAACACTGAGGAACCAGGATGACAGCCTAAAGTCAAATCCCTCACTTGCTTGCTTCTGCATCTTTTGCTCTTTTGAGGTCCCATGAAGAATGACCTTCCCCTCCTGCTTTCCTTTCACATCAGATTCAAATAGACCAGGGACAAACTTTCAGGGTTCTGGATAATTCTCTAGAGTTCTGGGTAAAAGAAAGAGAAGTGTGTCACTGCTGGGCATACTTGAAGCAATTAACAACAGAAGGATTAAGAAACAGAAATTTCTTGGTGTTAGTTTTTGTTTTCCTTCTCTTTCTTCCTTTTTCCTCTTTCTCTCTCTCTCTCTCTCTCTCTCTCTCTCTCTCTCTCTCTCTCTCTCTCTCTCTTTTGGTTGTTGTTTAGGATAGAGTTTCCCTCTGTAGTCTAGGCTATCTTGGAACTCATTGACTCTTGTGAAGCCCAGAATGCCCTTGATCTATCAACAATCTCTCTACATGTTTAATCTCCCAAGTACTGGGATCACACACTGGCTGGAAGCAGACACTTCTGACCCAGTAATGGATTACAATGTCACTTAAGACTATGGAAAAAAATGTATGTTTAAGAATGCCAAAATGATCCGAGAATGTCTCACTGAGACACCTGAGTTTCATTTCTCTCAGGTTGGGAAGAGTCATTAAGTAGATAGAAATATTCTCAAGAGTTATTAATTCCTTGCACATAAAGTGGGATGATATCAGCCTCCCCCACCCCAAGGAATGTAGACAGTAAGGTAATAGGCTTGAAATTTAACCTTGGTGCCTTCTTTCTATATCTGTACTCTTAGGTCATTTTACTGGGTCTTTCAAAATTATAAATATGCCAACATTTTTGGCAACATTAGCCATCAATGGTTCATGAAAGTATGACTTTCCCTCCTAACATGGCTCAGTATTTCAAAACAAGTGAAATATTATAATATAAAGAAAAGTCCAGACATATATTGGGTAATTGATTTTTTAATGATTGTATTAGCAGACATGAACTTACCCTGCCAAGTTGTTATTTAGTCTCAACAAACACTTCCTCTACTGTAGGTTAGGAAGAAGTAGTTTTTGGATGGGAAACACTCCTCAGACCATGCTTCATGCAAGACTGAAAACCACTTCCTACAATTTACACAAGTAGCACATACTCTGAAAGCAGCAATCAATATATAAGACCTCCTAAAAGTTAAAAGCTTCTGTAAAGCAAAGGACATGGTAAATAAGATGAAATGACAGCTTAAAGAATAGCAAAAGATCTTTACCCTTCCCACATCAGTCAGAGGACTGATCTCCAAAATATATAAAGAATGTAAGAAACTAGACAACAAAACACCAAATAATCCAATTAAAAATTGGGGTAAAGAACTAAACAGAGAATTTGCAGTAGAAGAATATCGAATGGCCAAAGGACATTTAAGTAATTGCTCAACATCCTTAATCATCAGGAAAATGCAAATCAAAGCAAATCTCAGGTCCTACCTTATACATGTCAGAAGGTCTAAGATAAAAAATACTAAGAACAACTTATGTTGCAGAGGATTTAGAGTAAGGGGAACACCCCTTGATTGTTGATGGGAGTACAAACTTGTACAGCCATTTGGAAATCCGTATCTTGGTTTCTCAGAAAATTCAGAATCAATCTATTGAAGGCATAAGTCACAAACCACGCCACACCAGTTTGGAATTATGATTAATAGGGTGGTATTTATTTAAAGAGGAAAAAACCTACAGATCACTGTCCCAGACAACAGCCCTCTGCGCAACCAGGAAGGGAGTCTAGTTGCTGGAAACGGAGCAGGAAGTGAAGAGAGTAAGCGGAGGGAAGTAGCCGCTTTTTTAAAGGGAGAGAAACCACGCCCCAATGGGCTGGTATCTCAGCAGCTATTGGTTGGAGGGGCCGAAGGACCTCCTGCAACACCTCCCCCTTTTGTTTAAGTAAGAGAGTTCTAAACCTACTACAAAATTATATACAATAAGTACAAATATCCTATTCTAACTAGCTTAGGTCTTGTATAATAAATAACTTGGCCAAGTCATGAGAGAAAAGTAACTACATTTATTTAGTCTTCAACCCATCGAAGATCTGAGAAGGGAAATAATGTTACCTGGGTAATTAGGAAGTTCAGTAAAACAACTTCCAAAACATGCAACAAATCACAGAGACAACTAGCTACCTGGGCAATCAGCCAAAGTCATGTTTGCAGCGTTGAAGCAACCAAATTTGGCTAAGGCCTAACATAACTGACATACCATTTTCAAAGGCAAGCAACTTTTCAAAACTATCTTACCCTGTCTTGGCAGGATATGACAGTCCTGTTTTATCCATTGATGCATGCTCTGTATCTCTGTCAGTGGTGGAGGTATGGGCATTTCTTTGCCCCAAGGCCAGTTCTGCCAAAAAGAAAGGCTCCAGGTGGAGTGTCTTTGGTGCTCAACTTTCTCTCGGGAATAGAGTGGTGTTGCCAGGAGCAATTGTGTCTCACTACCACAAAACTCTGAGTTAGATTAAAGGCCATTTTCTACAGCTCTTTGAAGAGGTTGAAGACCGTCTGTCTATACTGAGTATAATCTCTACATATCTAAAGAACCTGATTAGTCCAATTATAAATGACAAACTTAGATGACTATTAATCTATATAATTCTCAATATCTATCTAACTTAAAGACTAAGACAATAAACGACTGTGAAACAAATGAGGATAATGACCTCCAAATATAAACAATGTACAAATATATATTGCAATATGGTAAATATATATCAATACAAAAATAATATATAAGTATCTTAATCAGAGGTAGAAATGTACACTGCAATATAGTAAATACATACAATATATATCAATACAATATATGTCAATACATAAAAATGTTTTAAACAGACACAAAAGCATGCATGCATAAAATAGTCAATATAATTTAACTTTGTATCAAATGCAAGAATCGATACTAATATATTGGTCTAAAACAGTAACTCACAATTATAAATCTATTATCCCATCATCACTCTTTTTTTTTTCAAAATGATCCCTGAGCTTATAAAACTCCTCCCCCAACCTCCCAACCCCTAAATGATGTCCCTAAACCCAGGGACAAACTTTACTGGGAGAGGGGACGTCGTCCTCTAGAATTACTTCCAGCTGTCATGGGGGCGACGTTCTTTCTGGAGGATCCTGTGAAAGTAAAATGATGGTTAAATTTCAAGATCAATGTCTTTTAAAATTGCAAGTAGTCTCTGAGTATTTTGTGGAGGTCTGGCAAGAATGTTGTACAAGATGTGCACCATTTCAGCTAACCAAGTTGGGATCATCTTGTGCAGTTGGTACCCAAAACAAATCTTGTAGTAGCGCTATCAGTATCATGACGTCATATCAACCAGGTAGAGTTGTTGTTGTGGGGCCCCATCTTCTTCCTGGAAACTTCAAATGTCACTTTAGGAAAGACTCATTGTTTATTGTAAAAAACTTAAACATTAATCATATAGACATATATATATATATATTCAATGAAAGGCATGATAGATATATTCAATGAAAGGTATGATAGATATGAAGAAAAGCAAGGATTTTTCTAAACTCATATTTCTTTCTGTCCCATATCATGGCTCTTGACATGAGACAGAAACTCCAGAAACTCTGGGTTTTTCTCTTACCAACAGGCTTGGAATTGGAGAGGGACTGAGCCAAATTCCAACTTGAAAACGAGCTCTATAAATTTAGAAATATGGTTTAATATATTTTACTTACACAACCCATTCAGTTTTCTTGATATTTCCTATTGGACAGGTATTTTTCCATCTGTCAGTATCCAAACATCCAGGGTCCTTTGAATTTTTCAAAGATGAGTGTTTTCCTATGGAGATAAGAACAGAACCCTGCCCCCATTCTATATGTTTCTTACCACCTGTATGAATATCATCATTGTGGATGGGTTGTCATTTCTCCTTTCCAAGAGGTTTCTCCTCTTCAAATCGAAACTTTATTAATTTTGATGGTATTCACAATTTTTCTTCTCCTGTGGAAACAAGAGCAAAACCCCTTCCCCAACGTAGCACATCTCCTGGCTTCCATTGAGATGTCAGCATATCTTTGAAATAAATCGGTTGATTTAGTTCAGCAGACTTTTCCATTATCCAATGTCTTTCTGTTGCTGTTGTTCCTTTCTCATTAGCGTTAAGAAAATTCAAGGTTAATAAAGCATTATGTAATTTATTTCTGGGGGTATTTTCAGTCCCTTTCTGTTTGTTCAGCATATCCTTTATAGTACGATTTGATCTTTCTATAACTGCCTGACCTGTAGGATTATTTGGTATACCTGTAATGTGTTTTATATTATAATAATCAAAAAAGCATTTCATTTTCTTAGATACATATGCTGGACCATTATCTGTCTTTATTTGTGCAGGTATACCCATCATGGCCATAACTTCCAATAAATGTGTGATTACTGAATCAGCCTTTTCTGAGCTCAGGGCAGTAGCCCATTGAAAACCTGAATACGTGTCTATGGTGTGGTGTACATATTTTAATTTACCAAATTCCATAAAGTGGAACACAACCATCTGCCAGATTTCATTTCTCTTAGTACCCTTTGGGTTACTCCCTGCAGGCAACGGTGTTTGATTATAGAAAGAACAAGTAGGACATCTCTTTATAATGTCCTTAGCTTGTTGCCAAGTAATGGAAAATTCTTTCTTTAGGCCTTTACTATTGACATGATGCTTCTTATGAAATTCTGTGGCCTGCAACACACATCCAATCAATAATTGATCAATCTCAGCGTTGCCTTGGGCTAGAGGACCAGGCAGACCTGTATGTGACCGGATGTGTGTTATGTACATCGGACAAAGCCTGTTCCTGATTATGTCTTGTACCTGGATAAACAATGAAGTCAACTCTGTGTCATCTGGTATAAAATCAGCGGTTTCAATATGCAAGATAACTCTTTCTGCATATTGTGAATCTGTAAGTATATTAAGAGGTTCTTTAAAATCCCTTAGCACCATAAGAATGGCATATGATTCTGCCTTCTGAACAGAATTATAAGGGCCACAGAATTTCATTAGAAGCATCATGTCAATAGTAAAGGCCTAAAGAAAGAATTTTCCATTACTTGGCAACAAGCTAAGGACATTATAAAGAGATGTCCTACTTGTTCCACCTTACTCAATTCATCTGACTTGTAACCTGCTTTCCCAGATTTATTTGCATCAGTATAGAACGTACGGGCTCCAGTTATTGGAGCATCATGTACAATTCTAGGAAGAATCCAAGAAGTTCTCTTTATGAGGTTAAGTCTACCACTTTTGGAATAGTTGCTATTAATTTCTCCCAAAAAATTAGCACAAGCTCTTTGCCATGGTTCATTGTCTTCCCATAACTTTTTTATTTCTTCAGTAGTAAAAGGTACTATAATTTCTGCTGGGTCTATACCTGCTACTTGATGAAGTCTCAGCTTACCTTTTATAATTAATTCAGAGACTTTTTCCACATAAGTTTTTAATTTTTACTTGTTTTATTAGGTATAAATATCCACTCTAAAATAATATCTTCCCTCTGCATTAGAATCCTGGTAGGAGAAATTCTGGAAGGCAATATGACTAGGATGCAGCTAAGATTTGGGTTCACCCTATCCACATGTGCCTCCTGTAATTTTTCCTCAATCATTGTCAGTTTTTTTTTCTGCTTCAGCTGTCAGTTTTCTTGGACTATTCAAATCTTTATCACCATCTAAGGTTTTGTTTAAATAAACTATTAGATCAGGTGTTATCCCAACAGCTGGTCATAGACTGGAAATGTCTCCTAACAATCTTTGGAAGTCATTAAGAGTCTTTAACTGGTCTCTCGTAATTTGTGCCTTTTGTGTTTTAATTTTCTCTAACCCTATTCTGTAACCTAGGTAATTAATAGAATTTCCTCTTTGAATCTTTTCAGTGGCAATTTGTAATCCCCACCTAGGCAAGACTTTCTTTACTTCTTCAAGCATCCTTTCTAAAGTATCTTTATTTGAATCAGATAACAAGATGCCATCCATGTAATGATAAATTATGGTCTTGGGGAATTGTTTACGAATTATATCCAATGGCTTACTTGCAAAATATTGGCACAATGTGGGACTATTTAGCATACCCTGTAGGAGGACAGTTCATTGATATCTCCTATTAGGCTGAGAATTATTATGAGTAGGCTCTGTGAAGGCAAATTTTTCTCTATCCTTTTCTTGTACCGGTATAGTGAAAAAACAATCTTTCAAGTCGATAACTATAAGAGGCCATCCTATTGGTAATAGAGAAGGCAAAGGAATTCCAGATTGTAGTGGGCCCATAGGTTGAATTACTTTGTTGACAGCTCTTAGATCTGTCATCATTCTCCATTTACCAGATTTCTTTTTTACAACAAACACAGGAGAATCCCAAGGGCTGGTTGATTCTTCAATATGGTGAGCATCTAGTTGCTCTTGCACCAGCTGTTCCAATGCCTGCAATTTATCTTCAGCTAGAGGCTACTATTTGATCCATATTGGCTTCTCAGTTAGCCATTTTAAAGGTAGGGCTGATGTGGGAGTGTCATATCAATCTGTTGATTTCATTGGTTAAATAAACTGCCTTGGCCCTGATAGGTAGGAACATAGGTGGGTGGAGTAGACAGAACAAAATGCTGGCGGGAAGAGGAAGTGAGGTCAGAAAGCATGCAGCTCCGCTCAGAGCCAGATGTCTCAGAGAGAGACACCATGCTCCTGTCTCGCGGGCAGACAGGATAGCTCTGCTCTCTGAGACATACGATGAAGCTCCAACCCAAGATGGACGTAGGCTAGAATCTTCCTGGTAAGCACACCTCATGGTGCTACATAGATGATTAGAAATGGGTTAAGAGGTTGAAGCTAATGGGCCAAGCAGTGCTTAAAAGAATACAGTGTCCGTGTAATTACTTCGGGCAAAGCTAGCCGTGCAAGCGACCGGGGTGTTGGGGACGCAGCCCTGCCGCTGCTATTTCAACATAGGGCTGTTGGTACCTTTAAAGGTTTGGTATTTGCTGTATGTTCTTGTACAGCCTGAATGGCTGGTGACCTTTTTCCATAATACCTCATCATATCTTTACCAGAATTATGAGTTCCTGGAACTACAGGAATGTTAATCTGGGTATTCCATTGCTGTAGCAGGTCACGGCCCCATAAATTTATTGCAATATTGGCTATATATGGCCTTAGTCTTCCTATTTGCCCTTCAGGCCCTATGCATTCAACCCATCTTGTGCTTCATTTTACACGAGATAGGGTTCCAATTACCAGAAACTGAACATCTACCTCTTGAAGAGGCCAATTTGGATGCCAAGATTCTGGAGTAATGATACTTACATCCGCACTTGTGTCTAATAAGCCTTCAATAAAAGTGCCATTTATACAGATCCTTAGCTTTGGTCTTTGATTGTTAATAGAAGTCTGCCAAAATATATGTTTACTCTGTCCTACTGGGTTTTTTGACTCATTCTCCATGCATAATTCATCATTTAGACCAGTATTACTTTTTACAGCAGAAATTGGAGCTTTTAATTTTCTTGGTGAGGCACGTTCTCCACTGTGACTGGGAATGACTGGGCCACTGTTGGCTTGGGGGCCTGTGAGAGGCCCCTCAAGGAGTTTCCCTATGGTATCGGGTTGCCTTGTTTGTCTGTTGTTGACCTGCATTTGTTGGACCAATGTTGGCCTTACCGCATCTCCTACATATACCTGAAGGCCTAGGTCTCCTATTCTTGTCATTCCCAGAGGAGATATTATTCCTAGAAATTCTGTGCCTGCAATCCCTTTTCAGATGTCCTAATTTACCACAATTAAAACACCTGGCAGTTTGATGTCTCCTCATTGCTGTGGAAACTGCTTCTCCTACCCAAGATTCATCATTATAGCTAAACGTCTCAACATTCATCGTATGCTGAATACATTCATCCATAGGTGCTGATATAGACTTTAAAGGCCCAATTATCTTTTTGCATTCTATGTTTGCATTCTCAAAAGCTAGAGATTCAAGAAGTATTCATCTAGATTCTGGGTCTGCTATCCCTACGTCCAGAGCCTTAATTAATCTTTGCAAAAAGTCAATAAAGAGTTCTCTCTGTCCCTGCCTAATTCTGGTATATGATTCAACCCTTTTTGCTGGATCTTGTATCCTATTGCAAGCATTTAAAGCTGCTTGGTAACATAGACACAGTACTTCATTGTCATAAAGAGCTTGGACCTGTGGATCAGCATATTCTCCTGTACCAAGAATTTGATCATGGGAAACCTCAACACCTTTTGCTCTTCCTTGCTGTTCCATATGTTTGGATTCTTCTCTGAAATAAATTCCAAACATCAAGGAAGGTCCCTTGTCTAAAACTGCAGACACTAACTGATGGAAATCATAGGGAGTAGCTCTAGCATTAGAAGCTCAAGTCCTTATCATTTCCTTTACATATGCATTGTGCAAGCCAAAATTAACAATAGCCTGCTTAATTTCTTTTAGATCATTCATTGCTATTGGCATCCATCTAGCTTCTCTGACTCCCTTTGAGCCTTTAGAAGTTGACGCTTTGTCAGAATTAAGTATAGGGTAGGTATGCCGCTGAAACCCTGGGTAAGCCAGTTCTAATAGCTGGTGTTGACATTGTATCCTGTCCTTATGCCTTATTACTCTGTTCACCAGCTCCAATAATTTCTTCAATTATTTCAAGTCTTTTTATTGTTGTCTTTATTATTGCCTCTTTTGAATCCTGAATTTCCTGGCCTGCATGAGTTTCTAGTAAAGATAGTATGGTTCTTAGGAGTGCCATATTCTTCCTAAATGATAGAATATGCAAAAGAATACTAAAACCTAGTAACCAGTAAATTAAGTTATCCCCATAGTCATATAAACCTTGCATGATAAAACCCATTGTATTGGTAGCCCAAACAGTCAAATTCATGTTGGAAACGAAAACTGCCATATTACCTATTATCCAGCAGGTGGCGCTGTTGCCAAGTCGCGACGAAAATGGGGTCCTGTTTTAGGGTCGGCCTAGTATTTGTTAAAAACTGGGAAATGCAAGCTGCTCAACAAAGTAAATGTAATTGAATCAATTCTGTACATGGAACCATAAACCCAGAATCCAGGGATAGAGAAGAGTAACCCGAAAGCCGTGTATGCCTCCACATGACAGAGTCACCCTGAGGGGTCGCAGCTTTCGGCAACCACGTGCTCTGGTTCGCACCGCTTAGGAGATATGCTTGCAAGGGAGATTTAAAACAACTCAGAAAAGAGCAAACCACGTAGGCAGAGACTACGTGGGCCTGTGGAGTTTAAATCCACGTGGGGAGGCCGATGATAGGGTACGTGGGGATTTGAAGTCAATCTGAGGTGTCTAAAGGGAAAATATAAAGAACTGCAGCAAGAAAAGCCAGTGCGTGATAATTTTTATTAAACTGCTGGCTCCACGCACAAGGCACAGGCCACAAGGCCGCCGCAAGGCACAGGCCGTGGCTGAGGAAGGGAGGGCTCCTGCCAAGCCCGACTCACAATGTTTTTTCACAGCAGAGCAGGGGAAGGAGAGGTCCTAAAAGCCAAACGTTCGGGCACCAGATGAAGGCATAAATCACGAACAATGCCACACCAGTTTGGAATTATGATTAATAGGGTGGTATTTATTTAAAGAGGAAAAAACTTACAGATCACCATCCCAGACAACAGCCCTCTGTGCAACCAGGAAGGGAGTTTAGTCACTGGAGGAGCAGGAAGTGAAGAGAGCAAGCGGAGGGAAGTAGCCGCTTTTTTAAAGGGAGAGAAACCATGCCCCAATGGGCTGGTATCTCAGCAGCTACTGGTTGGAGGGGCGGAAGGACCTCCCGCAACAATCTATCTCAAGACCAGCAGTACCTCTCCTGGGTAAATACCCAAAGGATACTCAATTATACCACAAATACACTTACTAAACAACGTTCATAGCAACATTATTCATAATAGCCAGAACCTGAAAACATCCTAGATGTCTTTCAACTGAAGAATGGATAAAAAAAAAATGTGATACAT
Organism: Microtus agrestis; assembly: GCA_902806775.1. Taxonomy (NCBI): domain Eukaryota; kingdom Metazoa; phylum Chordata; class Mammalia; order Rodentia; family Cricetidae; genus Microtus; species Microtus agrestis. The sequence goes on along the minus strand of CADCXT010003910.1, from coordinate 8,878 downwards.
TTACACAATGGAGTATTACTCAGCTATAAAAAAATGACATCATGAAATTTGCAGGCAAATAGATGGAACTAGAAAAAAACCATCCCGAGTGAGGTAACTCAGAGCCAGAAAGACAATAATGGTATGTACTCACTCCTAAGTGAATATTAGATGTAGAATAACCAGACCACAATCCACAGCTCCAAAGAAGCTAGGTAACAAAGAAGACCCTAAGAGGGATACATAGATCACTCTGGGAAGGGGAATTAGATGCAATCTCCTGGGTAAACTGTGGGTGAGGGAGGTGGTGGTAAAGGGGAGAGAATTGAAGATGAGAATGTGAGGAATGGTATGTTCAAGTGGGGAGAGGGTCAGAGTGGGATAGCAATGAAAGAGAGATCTTGATAGAGAGAGCCACTATGGGAATATGGAGAAACCCGGTGCTAGGGAAATTCCAAAGAATCTGCAAGGAAAACCCCAGCTAAGACTCCTTGCACTAGAGGAGAGGGTGTCTGGGTGGCTTTCTCTGTAATTGGATTGGTGATTACCCTAGTTATCACCATAGATCTTTTATCCAGTAACTGATGGAACCAGATTCAGAGATCCACAACTAAGCATTAGGCTGAGCTCCAGGAATCCAACTGAAGAGAAGGAGGAAGGAATATATGAACAAGGGAGTCACAATCATGATGGAGAAATCTATGGAAACAGCTGAGACAAGTTAGTGGAAGTTCATGAACTCTAGACAACAGCTGTGAAGCTTCCATGGGACTGAACTAGGCCTCCATATGTAGGAGACAGTGGAGAAGCTTGGACTATCTGAGAGGCCCCTGGCAGTAGGACGAGGATCTTTCGCTAGTGTATGAGCTAGCTTGTTTGAGCCCATTCCCTGTGGTGGGATGCCATGCTCAGCCTTGATGCAGAGGAGAGGGGCTTGGTCCTGCTCCAACTTAATGTGCCAGACTTTGTTGACTCCTCATGGGATCCCTTACCCACTGAGAGGAATGGATGGGGGGTGGGTCTGGGGAAGAGGTGAGGCAGAAAGGAGGTGAAGTTGGAGCAAAACTGTGGTTGGAATGTAAAATAAAATTTTAAAAAATTAAAAAAAGAGATTTTATTTATGCTAGCTCCATATATTCACTCATTTAATAAATGAATATTTATTGAGAAATATATATCACATATATAGCTATTTATATATATGCCATGGCTAATGTTATGAAGGGATAAAGAAAAATTCCCCATTTGGGAAGGCAGGCAGAATACTATGAAATACCAACTACATGTGTGAATCACTTCTGTGTTGATATTGTTTGGGGCATCCTAGAAGTGCTATTTATTGAGTGATGACAATGGGTGATCACAGTCTCTTAATTGGTCTGAAGGCCTTTGATTGCTGTAATGAGAAAAGTTTGTCCTTATTAACTGGTGGAGAGATCCCTGTATGGGTACCAGATTTTTTTATTTGACATCACCAGATCCTACTGTGATCCAGTCAATGTTTTCCCACAGACTTCCTAAGAACTGTAACTCTTAACTTTTGCAATAAACTTTAAAATATCCTGGAAAATGAAAAGCAGAAATGTCCACTTGTAAGAAAGAAAGCTTACAGATTTCCTTAAATAGCATGAACTTTTATGTATTTTATGAACAATAAGCATGCAGTGCTGTTCTCCCTTATTTATATATTCAAACAACTCCAAATTATTATAAAAGAATGGTATTTACCTTATTTCATCCTTTGCATCCCTTGTGACGACTCACCTTGCTCCTGATTTCGGTCACGTTTCCAGTATAATGAGATTGAGATCAAGACCAGAAGAATCACCAGAGAAATGATGCTTAGCAACAGTGGAACTGAAAACCAAAATCCTTGGGGAGTGAGGAAAGAATTGGAAAGGGAACTTAGAAGAGGAGGCGATAGAGTATAGAGTATAATCACTTTTAACAACAACCAAACGCTCACCTAAAGTTGTCCTGAAATACAGACCTTGTTTCATCTGTAGTCACAGCCTCATAAAATTTGTGAAACATTAAGATATTAATGACAACCAGCATATTTCATGCAGTTACATATAATAGGATCTTTGTCAATGTCACCTATTATAGTCCTGAAAGCATTCCCGAGGTTAAATGTTATTAATATCTAACAGACTTCAAAATGAAATCACTCCTAACATGGAAGGCTAACTGAGCATAATACAAGGGTAGAAAATGTAAGAGCCAAGGCTTAGTCAAATAATTTTACCTCCAAAACTTATATTCTTTGCTATAGGTAACTCTAAGCTGACAGGTTCATTAAAGAAAATTTAAATATATTAGGAGATATAAAGGGTAAATTATGAATCCTATGACGCCAATCATTGGAAGCAATTCATTCAATGTTTTATTGCATTTCTTCCTTTCTATGTCCTCATTAATAAATCTTTTTCCAGCAGTGCCCAATGGAGCTCAACAAAACACTGGCTCTTTGGTGTTGATAACACAAAGGGGAAGGAAGCATTGAGCACCTTCTCTATAGCAGAATTTCCATAACTGAACTCAAAGCCTTTGGGTTTGTCTCATTTCCTTGGTTTCTAGAGTTGCATACAGTGCTCTTGGCATCATCAGCAAATTTTCAGAGAATAAACAAATATTGTACCAACAAGAGCAAACCTTTCATGTAAGTCAAATTCAAAATTCTTAGAAAAGAACCAATTTTCCTATTTAAGCTCTTGTTTCTCAAGACATTGCTCTTGGCCTTGGCTGATCCTGAAGCTCTCTTCATGAATGTCCAAATGCAGCTCATGAGGTCCTTTGCCCAAAAGAAAACTAAATACCCAAATTTGAACTAGCCTTGATATTTTAGGGAGCCCGGATACTGCTGTATGAGCCACCACTTCCCGGAGGCACTGCACAAGAAGATGACATGGATAGTTCTTCCATACTGTATTGATTGAAACATGCCCTGCACAGTAGCCATTATTTTTGGATGCTTATCACTGTGTGTCTCTCCAGAGCTTGTGCTTCAAAAGTACTGAGAGAAATCCATGCTTGTCAAGCTCCTAACTCTGAAACCAAGCGCTCTGTAGTCACTTACACACAACCCTCACTCCTGGCATCCATGAGTCCCAGAAAGGATTTGGAAAGAATCATCTGAGAGACTAGAAAACCGTATGAATGATAAGCAATTTCTCTTGAAAGACTGATGACCCATCAGATGGGACCTTTCTCAGTGAAGATTATCCAAAGATTTCATCACAAACATGAGTTTTCCCAGGAAACCTTCCTAATTCTCCAGAAAGATCCAAGGATCCTTTATCTTTGATACTTTTATGGCCTACCATGGACACATGGTTTTGTGACTGTGTGGAAAATAGTTCCACATTAACGGTTATCAACTACAGGTATGTAAATCAATATGCCATTTCCCATCTTCCCTTGCTGGCAATTTTACTTTTTAAAACTTCAGTTAGCTGTTGGGTTGTCCAGAATTATGAAAAAAAATCCCCAAAAGAAACAATTCACAAATTTTGCTCATGGATTATCCGAGTAGTGTGACCACATCCCACATCATCTCATCCTACCCCACAAAGCATGTGAATTTCTCAGTGTATCTGCACTGTGTATGATGCTTCTGTTGGTCATGGAGTAGCTGCCTTGATTTTCAGATCAATTTTTTTCCCACTGCATGCTTATATTCAGTGTTTTGTTCAAAGGGATTCTAAATATAAATGTTTACTAAAGCAGTTGCTGCAATTCTATTTTCTTAATTTGTGTTTGTTGTTTAACCTTTTACCATGACTATTGAGAGAGTCAACTTAATTATAGGGGTGTGTGTGTGTCTGTGTCTGTGTGTGTAAAACATACTGTTCAATACTCTCTGCAGCTTCATACAGCTACTTTAGGTCTTAGAATGTCACCTCTTTGGATGGGGAGACTAGAAAAACTTGCTTTATTTGCTCCCTCAACTCTTTGTACAGTTACCTCACTCTCTCTCAACTATTCTCTCTGTCCTTTGCTGAGTAGTTGAAAGTCTCTAAAGACCATAACCCTCTTCCAGATACATAAAGATAGAAGCATCAGTCTTTCTTGCCCACCATCTCTTACTTTTGTCCAGAGTCCTGTAGTCAAACACAGTGCCCAGGTATAAAATCTGGCAGATCACTTTCTTTCCAGCCTGATTCTTGGGGGTTGACCTGGAAAATGCTGGTGACAGACATGGTCCCATTTGAGTGGAAGTGACTCTCGGTACTATTGTCAATTCCTATACCAGTGCCCTTCTAGGTCATGGAGCTCCTGCCAGAGTCAGACATACCAAAACTTTGCTGGTAAGCCACAGCCAATATACAGTTTAATAGAAATGGGTTAAATTAAGATGTAAGAGTTAGCTAAAAAATATGCTTAAGCTGTTGGTCAAACAGTGATTTAAATAATATTGTTTCTGAGTGATTATTTTGGATCTGAGTAGCCTGGAACAAACAAGTGGCCTTCATACAAAAAAAAATGGTATACCAATGTGGTTGGCTAAAATCCACTTAAAACCTGAGAGAGCTTGAGAAGGAATTTTAGGGACAAATAAACAAAAGCAAAACAAAAATGGAGTCATGGCTCCTTTAAGAGAGGCTTTCCTGATTCAGCTGTAGCAGAAAAAAAAATAAACACTTGGTTTTCAACCGGTGGTTTTCTGGGTCATAATGTCATCCCGAAGGTGGGCTCTTTCGGGAGACTGAGCATTTAAATGGGATTTGTGGGCAGCATGCTGCAAGTTACTTAGTGGCAGCATAGGCCAACTTATCAGAGTTGAGGTGGTTAGCAACCTGACAGAAACTATATGCTTTCTGCCATGTTGGACTGGGCAGAGCAAGCAGGCAGAGCCATGTTGACCCTATCCACACCTGCTTAGTATTTTTTTTTAAAAAAGAAATGGTGTTTCTGGTCAGAAAATAATTATAAATACACAATAAAGAGAGATTCAGATTAAAAAAAATACCTCTAAATGGGTCACAGTGTTGGATAAATATAGGCTTGGGAGAGAGAAGAAAAGAGTATAGAGAGTTATAAAAAGAAGTAAATCATTTTTTAAAAAAATAAAACAAAGTCTTTAAAGAGACAGAGTACAGATGGTCATAGATAAAAGGAGTAAAGAAAAATTAGCCACATAAAGATGGAATATACAAAATAAGATGGAATATACTTAGAGAGTATGGATTATGTATACTATTATGTTTTCTTTGAATTTTTTGACTGTGAAGGAGCTAAGTGCAGAGAGACATTTCACTGTATGGGCTGGAAGTTAAACAAGCATATATACTCTATAGGTATCTTGACTTCAAAATATGGGTCTGAGGATATGTTGCTTTGAAAAATAGTTCTGCTTTTGTTTACACCGAGGATGAGAACCTATGGATTCCTTTCAGGCTAATGTAGTTTGATGGACCAACATCCCCTGAATGGTCACTGTGAACATCCCCCAAAATACTTTGCTCAACCAAAAGCAGAAAGCAATTTGGAAAGAACTGTGCCAAAATTTCCAAATATTGTTTATGTTTGTTTTTATTTAAAGGGAGATATGTTATAGATATTTGCATTGGTATAGATCTTGCTTTATTGATATAAATTTAAGGTCAATTTTGTTTATGTTCATTTTTGTTCTTTACTAAGTTATTGTGTTTGTGCAGCTCATTTAAAAATGTAATGTGTAATTAAGAAATACATGTTAGTAGATAGTCATCTATAATAGTCTGACTTATAGTCATGTTAGTTAGGTTTCTAGATATATAGAGGTATATTTCAGTTTGATGGATATTCTTCAAATCTTTCAGAGACTTTCAAATATGGCATTTAAAATGTTTTAAGAGCTTAAGACTTTTTAAGGCAATGAGACACATCTTCTCCTGGCAGCACTGATATACTTCAAGAAGATGATGGGCATCAAAGAGGCTCCTCATGGAGTTTGCTAGTCCTTTGGGCAAGAAACTGTTCTTGCCTGAACTGCTTGACTGGACTTGTAAAACCCACAGAAAAATGACTGCTGAAACTGCCTAAAGAAGGTGAGACAGCTCTTTGGGGTTCCTGTTCCATGAAAGAGTCTTTAAGACATTCTGCAGGACACAGAAAAAGTGACTGGAAAACTGCCAATATAGGCAGATCTGTCTTTGAAATTTCCTGCTTTGTGGAAAAGTCTGCTGGATACTATGGGCCTGTAGGCTGAAGATGGATGCTCCAATGATACACAAAAACTTTAGGTGACTGTCCAGGCAGCGAGATGTCTCTGTCAATTCTAAAGTTTTGGATGTTTCTTACTATGCACCTCCTGTTTACTTAGGTTAATATTATATACTTCTTGGATCCCTGATGGAGTTGAATAATAGATATAGTTTACCGTAGTTATGATAAAAGATAAAATAGATATAATTATTGTAACTGTAATTCTTGCTTGATACCTGTTTTGTAATATGTAATTTTTCTATGTTAAACTTAAAACCTTTTATTTAAACAGAAAAGGGGAAATGGTGTGGGAAGTCCTTCTGTATATGTATGCTTTTATGGATTAATGAATAAAGAAGCTGCCTTGGCCTGTAAAAGGGCAGAGTAGAAATAGGCAAGGAAAAGTAAACTGAATGCTGGTAAGAAGAAGGCAGAGTTGGAGAGAAGCCATGTAGCCACCAGAGGGGAAAAATGCAAGCTGCCAGCTGGAACCTTGCTGGTAGGCCATGAACCTTATGGTAAAATATAAAATAATGGAAATGGGTTAATTCTAGATGTAAGAGCTAGCTAGCAATATGCTTAAGCTATTGTTCAAATAGTATTGCAAATAATATAGTTTCTGATTGATTATTTCGGGAGTTTGGGCAGTCTGGAATCGAATAAGCTGCCTCTCCCAACAGTAAGGCTAGGGCAAGTAAGTAAAGAGCTAAAGCTCCTTTCCTCCATGTCCTTATATAGGGTTACAACAGAAGGTGTGGACCAGATTAGAGGTGAGTTTTCCCACATCAAATGAACTGGATTGAAGGTGTGTCTTTACAGCTCAAGATCTGGATTAAAGGAATGTATGTCTTTCCTAGCTCAAATGATCTGGAGAAAAGTATGTCTTCCCTCTTCAAGATCTAGATTAGAAGCAGATATTACTATTTTAAATTAAGCAACATTCTCTCACAGGTGTGTACTCCATTTTTTGGTTTTGGTTAATTCCAGATGTAGTCATGTAGACAACCAGGAATAGCCATCACACATCCACCCCTTCCCAACTTGGCACATGAACACATCTCATTATACTGTGATCAATTTTCAAATGATAACAATAATTCCCAACATAATATAACTATCCTACATAAAATTGATAATGTATTATGTATTTAACTAGGACATAATTACACCTAAAATGAAATAATTGTGCCTTATATAACCACAAGTTTATTATAAATTTAAAATAGGTTGCAATGTCCCTTGAGGAACATACTTTTATTATCTTCAAGATAAACATAATAAACATTGATATTCTCTTAATAGATATAGCATCACATGATAAAGAAACTGAGGAAAGAAAATACAAATGTCTGTACAAATACATCCTCAGCAAAATTTTTACACGAACACTCATATCAATTATGATCCTTGTTTCTGTAACTGGTCATGTGACCTTAGCTAGTATTTGTAAATCCCTTCCTCCATGACCCATTCTGTATTTTTCCTACTCTGGGTAAAAACTTCAGGAAGTGTTAAGTCTTTTACTGGAGGAGTTTCCCATTGCTTCATTCCTAATGATTCTGTGCCCTCTGTCAATCTGCCTGAATTAGACTGCTGTAATTTCCCATTGCTTTAATCACAGGATATGGTAGCAGCAAGAGACATCCAAAAGGACCCTCTACCCTCTAGACATTATCATTATTGTCTTCATTGTGGAAAAGCAATAAAATTTCTCCATGGTAATATGGATCGATCACCCATCCTAACACTGTTATTCCTTCCTTAGCCTGTTGTTTGTTGTTTAAGGTCATCAGAAGCACAAAGTGTCTAAGGGTAAGAATGAGTTTCCAGTTTAATATAATGTTGTTATGGCTCTTGACAGAAGCACTACACCTTATGAACCAAAACTAGGTCAGAGAACCTAAGGTCACAGAACCAGGAAGGAAAATTTTTCTTAGTAGATCACTAGGGGTGATAGTATGTGGAACACTTCCTTTTTCTACCCCATGATTCCTAGACTTGCGGATGCTGGGTACAGTAAAAGCTGTATCATATACTGGATATGGAGTCAAAGCATATACTGCCTTCTGGAGAACTCTGCCACAGCACTCATGGCTTCTGCCACCTAATTGGCATTGTAACTGTCTTTAAAAGTCCTCCATATTGCTATCAGGACAACTACTTCAAGATGGTGTGGAGCATGGTGAAAGCAGCAGAATCCACAATCATGGGACCACTGTAGCACTTCTCTTGATGTGAAATGATTTAGCTTGGTTAATTACAAAGCTGTGAACTACCATGATGATAGATAAGGCATTCTGCATATTCATGGATGGTGGTTTTGGGAGAAGCATTATGTGCACACAAGTCAAATCTATAATGAGAATAGGCATCTACACCAGTAAGGTTGTAACATGAGGGCTGGCTTTTTTGTTGTGTTTTTGTCCCACCTGGTACCCCACAACTGTTTAGCCCCAAAGAAAATCACACATAGGTCTCCATAAAGTATAAAGCTGAATGGCCCATTAGCTCTAGCCTCTCACTGGCTAACTCTCAAATCTTGATTAACCCATTTTTCTGATCTATGTTAGCCATGTGGCTCAGTACCTTTTTCAGTGGGGCAGATTACATCCTGCTGCTTTGGTGGTCTGGGCAAGAGTGGTGGGAATCAACTTCCTCCTTCCCAGAATTCTCTTATTCTCATTACATCATTTCTACTTTCTGTCTGGTT
>CADCXT010003906.1:0-37636 GCA_902806775.1 Microtus agrestis | reverse complement strand
CCAGACTAAAAGGTGAATACTGGGTTGGGAAAAGCCCTTTCTTCTTGTCTGGAGATGGAGTTATTGGTGCCAAAATTATATCATTACATCTTTTGTTTGAGGAACTCCTCACAGTCTTTTCATTAATGATAGACGCAGGGGCCCAATGACGGGGAGTTAGTGTGGATCCTCGCCTGAATAGCACACCATACAGAGGTTGTAGAAACCAGCTCAACATGGCATGGTACAGGTATGAGGGCGCTCTCCACATGGCCTAAGACAGGGTGCCCTGTGATCTGCTTACTTTAATCCTGCTAGATACCTTTTATTTGAGGAGCTCCAAGGACAGGCGACTTATGGCAGGATAATCCCCCAACCTAAGGCAGGGCCCTGGGAACCCTAGGACGCCTAAGGGGGAAAGAAAAAGGCCTGGTCCCCACTCGACCTAAGAATCATCAGGCACCCCTCTGTTCCCAGGAGAGGTGAATTGCTTCACCACTCGAGAGGGAGGGTCTCTCCTTGTCTCAGTCCCTTCTCCTTTGGTCTGACACCATGGATGACTCTGAATGGTGCTCTCCATGTGATAGCTGCCTGCCTTTGTATGGGAGGGGGGAGGGGATCTGTTGGGAGCCATTTCCCCTAGAGATCATTGCAGGAACCATCGCCCTGGGGAGACTGCGGGAACCCCACACCCATGGTTGTGCTGGGAATGGTCCTGTTGCCCCACACCCAGTTGAAGCTGTTAATGGAGAAAAATAAAATAAAATAAAATAAGAAAAAAATAAAACTTAAAAGAAAATAAAAAAATAAGAAGTATGGTGTATCTATTCTCTGGATACAAGTTTATTATTCAGTTTATTAGCATTGTTGTTATTATTTTCTTAAATGTTCACCATGTACCATGTATCTCAATTGGCCTTGAATTTATTATGATCCTCCTTCCTCCATCTCCAAAGTTCCAGGAATACTGGCATGTGCCACATTGCTATTACTATGGGAACATTTTTAGAAAGTAATTATTCAAATAACAATTTGAACCATCTTTCTCATTATCAGGAGTGATGACAAACCTAGGAAAATTTTAACAAATAAAATGAACACAGCGGCATTAAATGAGAAGTAAAATATTGATATAAAATATTAGTTCTATACATTTCTCCTTATTGCATTTAAATATATATTTACTTTTGTTTTTGTTTTTACACACACATGTATGCTTGGTCTGTCTAAAGCTGAAGACTCCCTAACATTTGATTTCCTAATATGGCTACTGATGAAAAGAGATAGGGATTAATCTTTGGATAAAGACAGATCAAACATTTTTGGAAAAGTAAAAATCAGACACAAAATAGAGCTTAAATAATATCCTACTGGTAAAACCTTAAAGTAAGTTCAACATTGGAATAAGCTGTTGGTGGGAATGAAAGAATGTGTAGATTAACAAAAAAAATAACCTAATGAAAAAAATAAATGTAGAAGAAATGTTGGGAAGGGGAAGACACCACTAGAAAAGAACCCACAAAGTTTAGTACTTTTGAGAATAGTATGTTCATATAGAGTTAAGATACACCTCCTAGAACACTACAAATTAAAATAGTAATTTTATAACTGAATAGTCTATATAGTCTGATTAGATTCGGTGAATATGATATTCTTAAATATAAGGACAATTTGAAATCATTCGACCCAAAAAGATGTTCTACAAAAATGATAGCGTCACACTTGTGACAAACGTGTTAAAAAGTGGTAGCCTGGTGCTAATAATGATGGTACCACAATGAAGAATATGCCACCAAATCCCTGCAATCTCTCATTGTCCAATCAAGGAAAATTGAAGAAATGCTTGAGCTGGCATAATAATATATTTAAATAAATTCAGCACAGGTTCTGAGGTTGGTACATTTTTCTGTAAGATGCTGAGGCTATATTAGTACTTAAAAAAGGCAAGCATCCGTAATATGAGAAATCTGCAATCTAAAATGTTTCAAAATTCAAACATTTTCTGTGCCAATATGTGAAACATTTCACATCTCACTCTCTCAACGGGTCACTGTTGGGTATGCATACAACACAGGATATATTCTCTTGCCCCTGCAGGGTTGCAGATGCAATACAATTCTCTTTAGATGAAATACAAACTTCCCATGTCCACCTTGATACTTCCCATCCTCAAAGACATGCGAGCAAGCCAGACACACTGGCAGAAATTCCACACAATGTTCCACATAATTATTTTCAGAATTTCTTACCTGTGATATAGAGATATTGCTATTTACTTATATGTGTAAAAAGGCTTTCATATGACATTCTGAATAAAATAAGAAGGTGATTATGTTTATAGCATTAAAGCCAAGCTGTTGGAGAGATCATTGTATAAGCAAAAGCATCATAGAAAAGCAGGCATTGTGATGGCCAACACACATGATTCAAAAAACTAGAAAAACAGACTATGGAATACATAAGTGAGAAAGATAAATAGAAGTTAATAAAAAGTAGAATAAAGCTATTTTTAGGAAGGACTTGGGCCCAAATTGAAATATATATGCCCATCAACATCAGAGTGAAGAAATGTCACTCAATGGTGTCAAAGATGTCTCATGATGGACCGGATACTGAACACAACAATGAACTTTCTACAGAAACTTCAGAATGTATACATTAAAATTTGAAAATCAGTGGTGATGTAAGATCTGCCAGTCAAAGAGCAGATGCCGAGTCTCGGAAGTGTGACATGGTATCAACTAATCTTAATGAAACATCTCTGCTTCAGCCTGGATTCCTCTGAGGGGCACTGATCTCAGCCCCAGTAATTACCAAGGATACTAGAAACAGGGTAGTGATGCAGAGATGTGCTAATGCAGGGGTACCGGCGAGGTACATTTGCTCTACCAGGAGAAACGCTGAGTCCTTCTCACTCTATCTAAATTTTTTTATATAAGTTAATTGTTGCATTAACAAAATCTGAGTCTCCAATAATATTCTTTCTGATTGTTTTTGAACATGTAGCACCTTTGATCTGTCCTTGCTACAGGTTAGCTGGATTTAATGAAGAGTCTAAGATTTTATTGTTGGTGTTATACTTGACAGCTGTTCTCATTCCCAGCTCCATTTTTCATAATTTTTTTTAATGAAGTCAGACCCGGGGGTGAATGACTGTAAGTCCAGTGCTTACATCAATATATGCTCAACTTCAGTCATTGAATTTCAGCCCAGACAAGGCTATATCATGAGTCTCTGACTCAAAAAAAGAGCTTACTTATGATATGCGTTTTCCCCAAATGTGGCTTCATTAATTCTTCCACGTGGCCAGGCAAAATCAAAAAAGAGTCACATAAAAACATCAAGCCCACTGTTATAAACAGTGTGCTAGCAGTAGCGAGTGTATCGGCAGAAAACACAAAGGTGTGGTGTTTGAAAGAAATTGAGCACAAAGGGAGATGCATGTATCATTGCTAATGCTTAACACTACACATACACAACAGTTCTCGGTTCTGACACTGTCTAGCAGGTGAGTTGCTTTTCCTCATAATTTACGGACTTACTAGTTAAGAAAATGACACAGAGAAAAGTGAAAATACATATTTCCTGCCCCTCCTTTGAAACTGGTGTAAAAGTATGTATTCATTCCTCTGTAACAGTGAGCGGGTTTCTGTATCTGTAACTCTTGGTTTTCTTGGGTAAGCATAGGTGCCCCAACATCCTCTGATCCTTATGGAACAACTGGTATAGAACCTGCTACATTCTATGTTTTGTACAAATAAAAACTTAGCTATTGGGAACAAAATAAAATACAAAAATGGAGACTTTTCTGTCGATAGCTTAGGGCCAGAAACCATTTAAAAAAAAAAGCTCACTTTTTAGGTCTGCAAAAAGCTGTCTTCTCCCAACTTATCAAAAGCTGGAAGCATTTGCCAATGAAGGTTTAAGCACTAATTAGACTCAATTTTTTCATTTATTTGGCAGGATGAAGTAAGCAACATCTCTTTCTAAGGTAATGTTGAAAACTATGTCAACACTGCCATAAAATGTTTGTAGAAATTACATGAAACATGATGGGTATATGGTGGACCAGAAAAACACGTATTAATATCAGAACAAGAAATCACATCAGCATATAAAATATGAAAATCTATAATGAGAATTATTATTAACGACCATATAAAAAGAAAACATTTTCGAAAGCTTTTCTGCAAAATGTTTCCTCATTCCTGAGGACCTACTTCCTGGTCCCTTCTTGGCCTCTAAAGTTTTCTCTCACCTAACAGAATAAAGTTCAGTGCCCACTAATCTTTAATACACACAGAATGGTGGGTACAGACCAAAAGCTGCCATATTTTGTTGCTGACGCCAGGATTCTGAAGGTCTCATGAGAAGGTCATTTGTTATTAACTTTATTAATGGTCTGTAGATTTTCTACTGTTATGTATACATATGTGAATACATAAAAATGATTGTGGATAATATGCAATTTGCATGTGATGCTAAATAAACAGACGTTATTCACATAAGTAGCTAAAATAAAGTCCTAAATGGGACGTCTATATTAACCCCTCTTTCTCCATCAAAAGCTCAGGGGACATTGCAGAAGAGGGTTCAGAAAAAGAATGCAAACCCCAAAGACTGGGGAGGAGTGCTATGAAGTACTATTTTCTGGACATGACATGGTTACTTCACTCATGAACTCGTTACTGCCTCTGTGGTTACTTATAGAAGAAGTGCACAGATCAAACCGATAAGATGAATCAACACCCAAGAGTCTCACTAATTGGACTCATTGACTCACGACAAACAAAGGAACTGAAACCCAGATGGAGAGATGCTGGTGAAAGCATGCGTGGTATGATTGGGATATATTGCAGACATTTCTGAAACATCAAAGAATAAATAAAAGATCTAATAAATAAATAAACAGCAGAGATAGTGATATCTTTGCTTTCTGATGGTTTAATATACTCAAAGTCATTTCATACACAGAATCATGAAAACATTGTTTATAAAAGGTGTATATTAAAGTTAACCAATTTTATACGTTTTTGGACCTGCTACTCCAGCACTTCATTTTCTAAAATTTGAACAAGTCAGATATACGAAGCATTCTCATCCTAAAGATTGAGAATAAGAATAAAGCCTGTGTATCATTCTAGAAAATCAAAATTTATGCGACAAAACCTTTTCGTGGATAGATTTCCTGAGAACTCAGACCATTTTTATTGGTTACTTCTGGTAGGTGTAACATTAGGCACAGCTCTTAAACTTGCTGGGCCTCCCACTTTAGGATGGCTGTTTTGAGTCTAGCCACACCTTTCTGAAGGTGTAGTCAGCCCTATTTTAGGGTCTCCCTAAGACTCAAAATATTTTGAAATAGTTACAAAACTGGAGGAAGACTTTCAAATAGGCATGGTCACTGCTGTTAATTGAGTTGGAGTTTCCATCCTGACGACTGGAATTTACTGCAGATTTGCATACCAGTTCCTTTCTGCGAGAACTATTTAGTTTGCAGCCCTTGTACAGCCGCAGTCATGCCATTATCTTTCCAATTTACCTGTCAAACATACCAAACAAATGCTTAACCCTACCGTCCACTTAAATTAGATTTCTCTTCCTTCAGTTTTTTTTTCCCTCTGTCCCACTTAAAGTTTATCATATGCAGAGACACTGGAGTGATTCATAGAACCATATTGAACAATCTTAAAGATTTTTAATCTTTTAGATTAAAGATTAATTTTTTAATCTTAAAGATTAAAGAACCATATTGAACAATCAAAAGATTTTTGAGGTGCTGACAGTCAAACCCAAGTTCAGTTCTTAAGCCTAGTTAACACAAACTCTATCACTGAATTAGATTCCCAGTTTACTGTATCAATATTCCTGCAGTCTCGTTCCAAGGAGAACAGAGAATAGGCTACCAGACACCGTTTTTTGTTTTTGTTGCTTTGATAACTTCACACTATGTAGTCCATGCTGATTTAGAAGAACGAAATCAATAGTGTGTGTGATTAATAGTTTTATAGTTGTGGTTTTCAACCTGTGAGTCACAAGCCCTTTGGGGGTTAAATGACCTTTTCATGGGGCTTGCGCATTAGATAACCTGCATAGGAAATATTTATATTACAATTCATAACAATAGTAAAATTACAGTTATGAAGTAGTAACAAAAATAATTTTATGGTTGGGGGTTGCCACAACGTGAGGAATTGTATTAAAGAGCCACAGCATTAGGAAGGTTGAGAATCATTTCTAGATAATTTCACACTGGCTGGCTACATACTAGAGGTGAAACCCACAGTCACTCAGTCCCAAAACTAGCATGGCCTCTGCATTCCTGCAGGCGTTCAAAGTCTGAAGTTCCTTTAGAGAGCTACCAATACTGATACCATGCTGCTCAAACAAGCTAGGTGTCAAGTCACTTGAGATATAAGTAGCAACAATGGCTGTGCTTGCTCAGAACAAAAGATGAAGCAGATGCGTGAATGTTGCTCTTTTTTTCTGGATTAATTTCTTAAATCTGGGTCACCTATTGAAAGGTACTGTCCCATTGCAAGCATGACTTCCTATCCCAGGAACCGCCTTACATGGGAATCCTCTTTGGAAATAGCCCAGGTGCACAAGAGCAATTTACAATTTGTAGACGTGTCTTAGTAGAGTTAAGTTGACAGCCAAGACCAGCTGTCACATTACATATTATAGAAAGAAATTGTAGATAATGAGTGTGGGATCAACACGAAAGAAATGCAACCAACTGTTTTAGGGCAAATGGAAGAGATTAAATGGAAGCTGCTCAGCTTTGCTCTGGTTGGTAAGAAAGCTGCAACTGCCCATATTATCTTGATTATTGCCAGGACACACTTTATGCCTTAGAGTATGTCTCAAATGTTTTGTCCTGGTTCAAATATTTTAGTCATTAAAACTGTCACATGCTTATTTCAATATGACTCACTCACTAATTCATCCAATACATATTGGTTACCTTTCCACTCACCCTAACAGGGGATCTGTATGGGGTGATAAAGTACACTTGTGCATTCTCAGAGCACCGTCTGATGAAGAGGTAAATCCAAATACACTTTAAGGGGCAATAAAATGTAATAGTGTGAATGAAGAGAGTACCATTATCTAGGTGCTGCAAGCTAGAACTTACATATAAATCATTTCATTTCCTCCAAGAGCCATGAATGAAAATTCATTTAACAAATATAAACATGGTAACTCACTATGAATAAAGTGGTATTTTTGACATTCATGATTGCTTGCTGTGTGTTAAATGATATTTTAGTCCCTGTGTTCACAGAGTGGACTGAAACATCCCTTTTATGAAGTGTATATCTCATTGGGGAGGGGGAATAAACAAAATCCACAATCAAAATCTATATCATATGTAAGTATGAGGAAAGGTATGGATTTGCCAATAGATGATGAAATTGATAGGGGTTATAATTTTAGCAAGAAGATAAGGGACATTGTTATAGTGCAAGACAGTTAATGTTAGATTATTGCTACTGAACTTAGAAGCAAAGGTGTAGAGAAGATCAATTACATTATCTAAAGTCACAAAAGTTCTAGAAGATTCCATATTTAAACTCAAACTGCTTGTTCCTATGACTTATGCACTATCAATATACTCATAGGCCCTGCTTTATTTTCTATGTCAGTTTTTGCATATTTGTTTTCACACTCTGATTTTCTCTGTTAGGCTGCCTCTTTTCACATTAAAAAGGAGTAGATTGCCGAGTTTTCTTTTCTCTGAGTAGTAAAATCTCTAGAGGACTCAGCCCTGAGCCTCTGTGCTTCCGGAAACATGTCACTTGGTGAAATAACTGACGCTAGGTGACTTTTGGAAGTCTTGGTGCAGCAAGAGGTGGCAGACATTTCTAGCCAGCCTGCCTTCTCAGTGCAGTACAGGTCTTGGTCAGGCATTTTTAACTTCCCGCCTCCCTATAATCCAAAATATAGCTGGCAGCAATACCAATAAATCTGGCAGTCAGCCAGCAAGCCAGACAGCAAATCCCCTTTGAGAATCAGTCTGGTGGAGCATGAATAAGGAAGTCCACCATTTTGCCCACTTGCTTGGAAACCTGAATCACCTTTATGAACACTCCTTTACCCTCCTTAGCGCTTTTTTATAAACAGGACAATAAGTTCAAGTAGCTCAAGATCTTTGAAGCAGCTCTCATCCATCCCTAGAGGATTAGCTTTTTTCCTTGGACCAAAGCTAGCTGTCAGGTCACCACTTAAGCCCGTCAAAGACTTCCCAGCTGATCACTGCTGCAATGTTCTTTATATTGTTGAAGGATTTGTACTTTCCCTTGGCCACACTTCTGCCCAGACTGAATAAGATCTGTATGCCCGGGATTGCCCCCATGATTCATTTCAAGCATCTCTCATGGTCATGTTGCCTTGAGTTCCTTAATCCTGTAAAGGAATTTCAGAAGCCGTAAAAAAAAAAAAAAAAAAAAACAGTTATTTAGCATGCCACATGCAAAGAGAGAGTACGCAGCTTGTTTCCAGAGCAAATTGCTAGGGCCGCTTCTGGTATTTCCACTTTAATAGGATTATAATGGTAGAATATTCTCTAGTATCCCATCCCATCTAATTTCTCTCTCTCTGGGCAGTTCATGTTTTCTGGAATTTTCTAAAGTACTATTTTCTGACATAATGGCTAAACTTTCTGTAGAGAGGTTTGTTACATCTATATTTTTCACATCTATATTTTACATATTCATACATCTTTCTAATATTAATATACTACTACGAATATATTTCAAGTCAGGTTTTATAAACCATTTTATTAGCCTGGAAATACAATTTTATAATATGACAGATCACATAGCAATATAAACTCATCATTTTAGATGGGAGGCCATTAAAAATACCTCATCTTTTACAGTTTTAGTCAGTTTTACTATCTGCTATGTCAAACCTCTCAAATTTCTAAATTTCCATAATGATTTCAGTTCAATGAATACGTTAATATTCCATGTTATGCTTCAAATCCCACAGAGGCTAAATGAGGCTAGGCAATAAATGTGTATCCCAAATTCATCAAAATGTTTGTTTCTGATGCCTTTATTCAAATTTCCCATGCTTCCTGAATCTGATGTGAATTTCTGAAATTCCAGAGTCAATAATTATCATGTTATTATATTCATGTTCAGCCTCCCTCATAAATTTTTTAGATATTTCCAGGGGGAATTATTGAAGGTGATTACCTAGGGCAGGCAATTGTGGAAAGACAGACAGTGAGAGAAGTGGCTGGTCCCTGTAATGTAGGAAAAGCAGCATGTACACTGGAGAAGTTCATAAATGGTAGTCTAAAATCGTGTGCAAATTTTTAGCACCCAGAGAGCCCTCTTTGCCTAATCAGGCCCCTGAATGAAGTAGTAAGATCCCACTTGTGTAATTTTGTGACATTATATAGACAAACATGAAGGATAACAATGGAGGTGTTTATCCATTCATCTTTTATTTGCCTTGACTGAGCACGGCACGTGATATGTCCCACAGTTGTGAACTTTGTAGGTGAGCAGCTAAGGAAGCTGCCAGGCAGACAGGGAAAAATCCAGATTTGTCAAAGAGAAGCTGAGAGATGCACTATGATAGACAGTTGAGTAGTAAGAGAGATACTCCCAGGTACAAGGGAATCAAGTAGATTCAAGGAGAGAGAGAGAGAGAGAGAGAGAGAGAGAGAGAGAGAGAGAGAGAGAGAGAGAGAAAACAGATCCAGTGTTTCTGGGGCTGGAGTATTTAAGGGAACAGACACATGTTCCTAAGCTACACAGAAAATAAACAGCAGTCAGTCTAGGTGTGTCTTAGAAGCTACACTCAATCATTACATTTTCTAACTGATTAGTAAGTACTATGGCCCTCACTGCTTGGCCTACAATACTAAGAACTCAAAACACATGTTTAATATATTCCTTTCCATCAAAGACTGGGACTAAAGAAATTCTCTTTTTAGTAATTTCATATGTGAATCCTGTGTTTACATTATTTCCATTCCTTTTTCCAACTCCTCCTATGTCATCCTCCCTTTTAAATTCATGACCTCTTCTCTAATTGTTATTAAATGTGCATGTCTATCTATAGCCTCCTGAAGCCATTTGGTGTTGCTCATAGCTGTAAGTGTTTAGCACTGACGCAGTTAGGCTAGGATAATAACTTATCCCTCACGCAGCAGCTATTAGTTTCCTGTAGCTTTTCATCTAGGGGAAGATGATGTGGAATTCTCCTCTGAATGATGTGAATATGTTTTATTATCATTGGTTAATAAAGAAGCTGATTTGGCCTATGGAAGAGCAGGATATAGTAAGACAGGAAAACCAAGCAGAAATAGAGGAACGAAGGCAGAGCCAGGCAGATGCCATGTAGCTACCCAAGAAGCGAGAGGTAACAAACTATGAGCCTCATGGTAAAAGCAGAAATGGGTTAATTTAAGATACAAGATCTAGCTAGGCATATGCTTGAACTATCAGTCAAACAGTGTTGCAATTACTATCGTTTCTGTATGATTATTTGGGTCTAGACAGCTTGGAAACAAAAGTGTGGTCTTCAATTACAGGTAGAGTACTGGGAGATTCCCCATCATGTCAACTGTGAACTGGTGTCATTTTGTAGGTCTTGGATAGATAAGCATACTACTGAGATTTCAAGGTTGTGGGTCCTAGTCATTTAGAAGACACTCTCTCACAACTATCATTTTAGCCCTCTGGCAATTGCAATACTTCCATGAGCTCTTCTAAAGTATTCTCTGAGCTTTATATATAGAGGTTAATTTGTTTACATTTCAATAGGGATTGGACACCCCATGGTCAATTGTTTTTTTGAATTCTTACCAAGTGCATATATATTTAATAATTTTTATCTGCTGTCACTGCTGCTGAATAAAAACGTTTGATGAGATATGAGAGCTACCCTTACCTAGTTGTATAAGGGTAAGTAATTTAGAACACAAGTAGAAATTATATTGGTTTATGTCGTAAAGAGGGGTCACTTGTTGGTTCCCAGCCACCTGGCTAACTTAGACCTGAAATAATCACACAGAAACTGTATTAATTAAAACACTGATTGGCCCATTAGCTCTAGCTTCTTATTGGCTAACTCTTACATCTTAAATTAATCCATCTCCATTAATCTGTGTATCACCATATGGCAGTGGCTTACTGGCAAAATTTTGGCATGTCTGACTCTGGTGGCCCCATGGCATCTCCCTGTTTCTGCCTTCTTCCTCCCAGAATTCAGTTCTGTATTTTCTGCCTACCTAAGTCGTGCCCTGCTATAGCTCCAAAGTAGTTTCTTTATTCATTAACCAATAAAATCAACACATAGAGAAGGACTTCCCATACCAGGTTTATAAATGTGGCAGTAGTATCTTCTCCTTTAGGGCTCATGACCTCTCTAGGAATTAATGGTTGGCTAGGTTTATAGTACCAGACATGGGAAAATTGATAGCTAAAATCAATGCTTAGAAGCCTTTAAAATATTTATTAATAACATATAACATTCCATGATCTTGACTAACTTTATATGATTCTACAAGCAAAGAGGGGGTGTGTTTAATTTAATTTATTATTTTAATTTAAAAGAGAATTTATGTAAATACTTACTATGATCTGGGACAGTACAAAAGGTCATAAGTATAAATTGAAACAAGCTGGAAGCTTTCAAATCTAGAGTACTGCAGTGATGAATACATATTTCTTACTAATAGTATTTTAATATTAAAATGCAACACTTTGATCTTTTTTAATCAGCATGATGAAATTAAAAACAACTGCATTATGCAATTAAATTAATAAAAAGAATACCAGGTGTGAATGATACTTACCTAAATAATTATATGGATTAATATCTCTCTTGGCTAATTTTCCCTTACAATTCTTTGACAGAAATTTATTTTCTGAAGACATTTTATAATCTTGGAAATTTTTCAGCTTCTACCATTTTCTTAATAACTTTGGTTTCTCTTCAGAATTTCATTCCATTTGTCCACATGGTTGAACAACTGAGGGTGAAAATTGACTTGCAAAGGGTTTGTTACGGAATTTCAGGCCTATTTCATCATACACATTAGAAAACACCTGACAGCTATAAGGAGCTTCCTTGTAATAATAGAATTTCCTTTACTATCAGTATTCTCTTTTCTAAAGATCAATATTTTCCAAACACTGAACATCCATGAAGTGCCTTCAATAAAGGAAATCTATTTTTAACCCAAAACAGTGAATCATTTTCCGACAATTACCAACTAAAAGAGTATTCAAGGGATTTTAGTAAGTTTTTTCTTAATAACTGTGAATAGTTTATTGGGGGTATTATTGATTGATAGAGCTAAACTTTTGATCAGATATCACTTGTTCTCTAAATTACCTGTTTTTCTTGGGTATCTTTTTCTTAAGATTCCTTTTTCATGGCTCAAAAATAAAAAATAAAGACAATCATTGTGGTAAGACTGGGAGGGCTGAGAGCCGTGTAGACTCTATCCAGGATGTTCTTTGATTTAAAATCTCTGTTGTTAGAAAAGTAATTTCATGCTCAGGTTGAGCTCAGTAGTTTCTCTTTCTGGTAGACTATCAGGAAGACTTAGGCAAAGCCTGGATGAATCATGTCAACAGTATTTTGCCATTTTCTTTCCACATAGTAGGTGTATACGCGAACATATGGCTTATACTCTCGAAAATATCTTCTCCGGACTTAGCTATTCAAAACTGGGTATGATAAAGTTTTCCTCTCTAGCAACGTTGTGACTTATTACCTGACACTGTATATAGCATATGCTAATGTGAACTGAAGCAACTCGATCCTTTTACTCAATCCAGTTCTAGGTGTGAAGCTGCCAGCAGGTGTTCCTCAACTTTCTCTAGCTGTTCATTGTCTGCTAAAGGAAACTCATAATATTTAATTGTAAGGATCACTTCAGAGTCCTGAGATCTAGGGAAACACATCTATGAGATTAAATGCAAATACCTCCAGCGTGTGAACTTGTTAAATAAGATGCAAAGCGTGGTTGTGAATACAATATTTTAGAAGTTAGCCTAATTAAGATTCATTCCTTCATATTTTAAATGAATTAAAAAATTTTAGTCAACATTTACTGGCTATGTATTATGTATTAGATTGTATTATGCTATTAAAGCACACAAATATAAATGCTTATCCTTTATGCCCTAGAAGAATTAACAATTTAATTGTTTTCCTGAAAGAAATTGAATAGCAGATTCAGCCGTTTCATGGGTTTTCTAATGTGCTGGAAAGGCCATGCTATCAGAATAAAAAGTGCATTTATCTCCTGTTTCCCTAAGGTGAATGGACATGCATTTAAATTGTTCACATATGAGGGCAAAGCAAGCAGAATGGCTTCATCTACCATCTTGGTGTTTAACATGATCATTTTTTTAATACACCGACGAACCATAATAGCTGGTTTGGGGTAATATAGCACCATGTCTCATCATTGAGTTTTCTGTTGCCTAAAACCCTAAAGGTCCTTTTATTTTCTCTCATGCTGCACTGTTCAGGTCTCTCACATTTTCTTTTTGCAAACCTTGGTTTTGGTAAATGAGTTAAAAGCTACGGAGAAGAACCATGCTATTGCTGTTATAGGGGAGGGAGGAAACCTGTTTAGATATATGTATCTCCAATGGAAATAAGAGCATATGACTGGAAGACAGGGTCACACTGATGTATTTTTAAATGTTCTGTGAGCCGCAGTGATTTTATTTCATCCATGTGTGAAAGCTAGCCAGTGGGGTGGAAGCTTCCATGTAAGTATCAGCTTGATTTTTTTTCTTTATGTTTGATGACTGAAGTATTTGATGTCTACAGCAAAAGGCTCTTAACTTTCAAGTTCTAGGAGTAATCAAAAGCAATAGTTGTAGCATCATACTGATCAACAGCTCCAAAAGAGGCAATCTATTCCTGTTATTGGTTTCTGTTTGTTTGTATGTTTATTTTTCAATTATCAGCATTTGTTATCTAGTAGAAGAATTTGTTATTCTCTTATAGAGTAATCATGATTTACTATTTTATGTATGTATAGAATATGCATTTATACAAAAAATACTCAAATTGATGCAGACAGACTCAGACACACAGACAGACACACACACAAATATTTATAATATAGTATGTAGTAATTACACATATATCTACAATAAAAGAGAAGTACTAATCAGCATTACCAAGCCATCAAACCTGCAAGCTAAAGTAATGATTGGCTTGGCAAGAAATGTTCACTGATGCAATGATAACAAAACCATCATAATATTAGTCAACCACTTCTGACTAAATTTACGTCCCATTCTACATGATGAGTCTGTTCTTGTCACCACTATCAGACCAGAAATCTTGGCTAGAGAAGTCATAAGCTATAGTAAAGAATCAAATACTTTTATTCTGCTAAATGTGTACAGTATTAATTAAGCTAATTATGCTAATTACATAGAATTATTGTCATTGTTACATTTCTGTAGCATAGAGAAACTTCTGTTTATGATAAATGGTTATTAATACAAATACCCAAAACTGGCCAAAGTTCAGGGAATATAAGACTGAGAAATTCTCACGCCTCAATGGAAATCTATATCATAGCCCTTTCTCTCAACACTCAGGAACCATTGAGGAAGAAGAGGAAGTGGAAAGATCCTAAGAGCCAGTGACAGTTGAAGACAGTGAGGAAACAGCATCTTATAGACACAAGGGGGCAGCTGTGCATATTAACTCACATTATTCATAAAACAGAAAAGCATCCACTTGACCTGTGCAAGTTCAAGCCAGATCAAGCTCCAGTGTGTAGAGGGTAGGTAGAAATTACGTACTATTCCTAGGCAGGAGCCAGTGGCAATTGATAGCTCCTGGGAGAGTTGGTTTTAAAATTCAGAGATGTGGAAAGCAAATGCAATGGATAAATCTACAAAACAACTCCTGCACCTAACGCTCAGAGAGCATTGCAAAACAGGAGCCTAACTGTAAGATCTTAAGGATCAAGAAGTTCAATGTCAGATTGTGTCTGCTACTAGTACCAGAAGTTACCATGGAGTCTCACCAACATAACTACTTTTCTTCCTTCCTTCCTTCCTTCCTTCCTTCCTTCCTTCCTTCCTTCCTTCCTTCCTTCCTTCCTTCCTTCCTTCCTTCCTTTTTTCTCTCCTTCCTTCCTCCCCTCCTTCTTTCCTTGCTTGTCTTCCTTCCTTCCTTTTTGTCTTCCTTTCTTCCTCTATCTCTTCCTTCTTTCCTTTCTTGTCTCCCTTCCTTCCTTTTTGCCTTCCTTTGTTCCTTCTTGTCTTTCTTCCTTCTTTCTTTACTTTTTTTCAGACATTGAATCACATTTTAGTCCTGGATGGCATTGAACTCACTCTAAATTACTGGGTGCTACCTGCTTCTGCCTTACATTTACTGGAATTAAAGGGGTCTAATTTTGATACTCTAATATTATAATACAATATAATCATTCCCCCCTCCTCTTTCTTCCTCCAAACCCTCTCATATATCCCTCCGTGCCCTCTTTCAAACTCATGATCCCCTTTTTCTTTTTTTAATTAAATTCATTTATTTATTTATTAAAGATTTCTGACTCCTCCCCGCCACTGCCTCCCATTTCCCTCCCCCTTCCCCCATTAAGTCCCCCTCCCCCAATCAAGTCCCCTCATCAGCCCAAAGAGCAATCAGAGTTTCCTGACCTGTGGGAAGTCCGAGGATCACCCACCTCAATCCAGGTCTAGTAAAGTGAGCATCCAAACTGCCTAGGCTCCCACAAAGCCAGTACGTGCAATAGGATCAAAAACCCATTGCCATTGTTCTTAAGTTCTCAGTAGCATTAATTATTGTTAAATGCATACAAGTATATGTATATACACATATATTGCTAAATATGACCTTCTTAGTCTATGTTAAATTTTATGTTTTTTATTGATTTTTATTGAGCTCTACATTATTCTCTGCTCCCCTCCATGCCAAATTTTATGTTTTTAAACTAAGAATTTGCAATTGTATGAACAATTAGTGTGCTTTTTCCTTGAGAATGAACATTTCTTCCATTCGCAACATCCTTTGGTAGCATGTTCTCCGTGTAGAACTGAATACTTGTGAGCCTTTCCTGTTCTCTTTAGCATGTCTACTGTTGTCCTCGTTCTGCTCATGTTTTGACAGTCATGTAGGTTAGACCTTACGGGTGTGACCTTTGGCATTACTGGGAGATTTAATGTCAAATGATGCATTTATAGTCACACCAATTTCATTTTTTTAAAAATTGTATCCAACTTTTTGTTAAGCTATTTTGTGAAAGTTATTTCTTTTTCTCTGCATTCTTGAAGCTTGTTATGCCTTTTAAAAACCCATTTTAGTTTTCTGTTGGAGTGTTCACATGTACTAGTCAGCATATGAGCAGTGGCTAGAAAATTGTTTTTGTATCTAGATGAGGTCATGTTTTCTTGATTACTCTTTATATTTAGTGTGTCATGTCCTATGGGCTAGTGGGGTTTGGTATGTATTCCACAATTTTTTATTAACTGGTGGTTGTGCTTGTGTTTACTTAAACTCCAAGAAGGCTTATTATTTTCTTTGAGACTATGATCACTTCTACTATTATGATACCAGGTCATTCCCTTAAGCCAGATTTGTCAGGAGTCTACTATAAAGCAATACTACTATTTATCACTCTAAGACAGTTCAAGTACACATTTGTCCTGAGCCCAGAAAAGGTACATTGCATAGAGTAAAGCTAGGAAATATGTAAACTAGTAGTACATTTATCAGGGCTGGCATATAAGCTCAAACATCTTGTCGTGGCCTATAGTTGCCACTGTGAAATTCTGCCATTTTCCTGGGCAGACTTATCATGGAAAAATTTTAGACTCAACTGTGGATTTCAGTCATGCTGAGCTGTGTCCCACATGACCCTACAACCTCTCAAGGCCAGAGCAGAGGGTACTTAGACATAAATATATTTTAAAATTCAGTTTTGAGATAGGTAAATTTTGACCCATAAATACATTTTTTTCAAGAATTGATCCCCGTTTTTGAACTTTCCACAGGGCAGGGAAGCCTGACTGCTCTTCAGTCTGGATATGGAGGGGGAGGAGGGGGGAGGGGGGAGGAGTGGGGGTGGGGGAGGGAAATGGGAGGTGGGGAGGAGGCAGAAATTTATTTTTTTCAATATAAAAAAAAACTAAAAAAAAGAGGATAGCTTACAAACTTTTGTTTGGATGTCCAATGGTTAAACCTCTAGTGATAATATTCTTATGGGAGACCTTGAGCTGCTAGGTAAAATTCTTACAAAAAACAGTTTCCAATAGAGAGCTTAAAACAGCTGCCTAACAGGTCCTCAAGCAGGTAAAGTATAAATCCACAGATAAAGTATACAATAATCAACAAATACAGTATATTAATCATAATTCAGCTATGGCAAGTGTGTATATTAGATGTAAAACTTATTATACAACAGCTTTATAAAACATGCTGCTTATGGCTAAATCTTCTCAGTTTTGCTAGTTAAGATATTAAACTCTTAATTTAATCCAGTAGCTTGTCTGATATAAAAGGACAGGATAGAATCTGGATAATGGTTTAATAAAATATTGTCTATGATCAATGTTTCTTATACTAAACCGTAGATTCATTGATAATTTTAAGATTGATTCCTGGACAATTGCCTTTGCTAAATTCAAAGGCCAAAAACAATGGTCTTTTCCCAGATCACTGCTACTATTCATGCACCTGTATCTTGCTAATGTTATAGCAAAAAATCCCTTAAAAGATTTTATGCTAAATTTTACAAATGGCTCTTCCAATGGAGGAACTGCATATATGGCTAACAATAATAAAAATTATAGAGCATAACAAGGCTCCTTCAAAGCAACTCATAAAAGTTGCCAGCAGATCCTGATGCAAATGGATCTGGCTTGATGACACCAAGCTTACCTTTGATAAGACAAGGTGAAAAAGCCCTTGCAATGCATTATGAAAAAACCCGACCTGTATATATATTTGGGGTCGAGGACATGTTTGTGCTTTTTTCACAGAAAGAAAATAAATCCTGGACGTGATGTCGAGGCTGCGGACACAGAGGAGTGCCAGACTTCCAGAGATGATTGAGGAGAGGTCCTTGGTCCCGTCTCCCCTGCCCCCAAGGACAGGAGTGCCTGCTAACAAAACCACCTACACCACTCTGCAGAGGGTCATCCTGCCTCCAGAGTCCAGGGAGACCCAGCGGACATAAGTGCCAGGATGTGCTTCATGTAGCTGAATCCAACTCGCCTCACCCAGGTTCCCCCACCTGTCCTGGAGCACAAATGCTAAACTGCTTCTGCAGCTTGAACTCTAGTCTGCTTTGGAGCTGAGTTGCAGACTAAACATCAGACGGCTTTAAACTTTGGGACACAGAACTCATTTTAATTAAAATATTAACCTCTCTTCACTTAAGAAGGGGAAAAACTGGGGGTTCCTGTCACTGTTGCTCAGAGACTGGAACTGGTGGTATTTGATAACATCAATGTATGTCATTGTACTCCTACTGAAATTGATCAAGTGATATTTGTAACTGCTTATAGATGTTGAGAAAAGTTTGACACATGCTGTAAAGTGTTTGGGTTTAATGCATATGTTAAAAGTTTAGATTTTGATCCCTTTTACACTGCCCTAATTTTTGGCAGGCAGCACACGTAACTTTATGTGGAGTAGGCACTTAGGAAGGAGGACATACCATAGGCCAGACTAAAAGGTGAATACTGGGTTGGGAAAAAGCCCTTTTTTCTTGTCTGGAGATGGAGTTATTGGTGCCAAAATTATATCATTATATCTCTTGTTTGAGGAACTCCTCACAGTCTTTTCATTAATGATAGACGCAGGGGCCCAATGACGGGAGTTAGTGTGGATCCTCGCCTGAATAGCACACCATACAGAGGTTGTAGAAACCGGCTCAACATGGCATGGTACAGGTATGAGGGTGCTCTCCACATGGCCTAAGACAGGGTGCCCTGTGATCTGCTTACTTTAATCCTGCTAGATGCCTTTTATTTGAGGAGCTCCAAGGAAGGGCGACTTATGGCAGGATAATCCCCCATCCTAAGGCAGGGCCCTGGGAACCCTAGGACGCCTAAGGGGGAAAGAAAAAAGGCCTGGTCCCCACTCGACCTAGGAGTCATCGAGCACCCCTCTGTTCCCAGGAGAGGTGGATTGCTTCACCACTCGAGAGGAGGGTCTCTCCTTGTCTCAGTCCCTTCTCCTTTGGTCTGACGCCATGGATGACTCTGACTGGTGCTCTCCATGTGATAGCTGCCTGCTTTTGTATGGGAGGGGGGAGGGGATCTGTGGGGAGCCGTTTCCCCCTAGAGATCATTGCAGGAACCATCGCCCTGGGGAGACTGCGGGGAACCCCACACCCATGGTTGTGCTGGGAGTGGTCCTGTTGCCCCACACCCAGTTGAAGCTGTTAATGGAGAAAAATAAAATAAAATAATAATAAAAAAATATTAAGAGAGAGAAAAAAAAGAATGGGCTGGATTTAGCTGTCAAAGCCACCACTTTAATCCTAGCCATATTGCCTAGCAAATTAAAGACTCATGTGGTTAGAAACAGAGAGATATACAGTAAAGAGAAATTCAAAAACAAAGAAAACCTCTAAATGGTTTACAGTGTGTTAAAAATATATGCAGGTTTGGGAGAGAAAAGAAAAAGGTTAAAGTTCTTAAAATAAAAAAGAAAGAAAGAGAGTAGTTGGGTGTGTTGGTACACTCCTTTAATCTCTACACTTGGAAGACAGAGGGAGACAGACCTCTGTGAATTCAAGGTGTGGTGGCACACACCTTTAATCTCAATACTTGGGAAATAGAAGCAGGTAGATTTCTGTGAGTTCAAGGACAGCTGGTCTACAGAATGAGCAGGACAAAGATACACAGAAACCCTGTTTCAAAAAGCCAAAATATAAAACTAAAAGAAATAGAGTTTAAAATAAAGCCACATAAAGATGGAAAGCACACAGAGAATCTGGATACTCTGTGTAATTATGCTCTCTTTGAATTGTTTGAATGCTGAGGAAGGAGCAACAGCTACTAAAAGATATTTGCTAATAAATGCTGCTGAATTAATCCAAGATTAATTTCAAAATTGAAGTCAAAGGTATGTTATTTGGAGAAGTGGTTTTGCTTTTGTTTCCACAGAAAATGAGAGACTCTGGATTTATTCTGAGTTAAGAAAAATCAAGTTTGAACAAGGAAGACCACTTGAGAGCTCTCTAGTAGGAACAGATGGCCCAGATGTCTGAGTTCTACATCCAGAACAGATTCAAGACTGCTGCCCGAGATGATCAAACCTCACAGGATACTCCAGTCAGGACTTGATCATAATTATAAAATTTTTAGGTCCTCATAAGATTATCAGTTCCCCAAACTGCCAGGAGTAGCATGGAAAACTATGCCCACATTCTCAAAAAAAATGGACTATGAATATTTTCCTTTATTTAGAATGTTAGTTACAAGTTTTTATGGCTAATGGTCAGGAGAAAAGTTAAAGGATATTAGATTCAGAGTTCTTTTTTATTAAAAAAAGGGGAAAGTAGTATGGTAAAATGGTCTCTATTCTGTCAATTATGGTTTAACTAAACTCTGATTGGCTAGAAGCCAGGCAGGAAGTATAGGTGGGACAATCCGATAGGAAGTAGAGGCAGGTCAATGAGAACAGGAGAATTCTGGGGAGAAGGAAGTCCAAGTCTGCAATTGTTACCCAGCCACAGAAGAAGCAAGATGTCTCTGCCTCTCTGATTAAGGTACCAAACCACGTGGCTAACATAGACAAAAATAATGGGTTAATATAAGTTATAAGAGTTAATAAGAAGCCTGAGCTAATGAGCCAGTCAGTTTAGGATTAAAAAGAAGAATTTTTAAATACATTCTTTTCTGATTTTATATAGTTATCCCTGTTCCCTCTTCTCCTTCTGATTCCTCCATCTTCCCACCACCCCACCTCCCCATCCACGCTCCAGAAATGATAAGAATGATAAGGCTTCCCATAGGGTGTTAGCAAAGTCTTACAGTTTACTTCGAGGCAAGACCAAACTGATGGAAGCAGATATAGAGATCTACAGTGAAGCAGAGCTACCTGAGATCATTCCAAGAGAGGGAAGATCAATACGAACAAAGAAGTCAAGACCATGTTAGTGATACCACAGAAACAGCTAACTTGAGCTAGTGAGAGCTCACTGATTCTGGACTAATAGCATAGAATCAAATTAGGCCCACTAAATGTGGGGACAGTTGTGAGGCTTCAGCAGTTTATGGGGCCACTGGCAATGGGACTAGAATTTGTCCCTAGTGCATCTAGGAGCATATTTTTGGAGGTTTACCTTGCTCAGCCTAGATACGGGGAGAGCTAACGTTTTTAAACCAAAAAGTCTCACTCATAAACAACTTCCATGTCACTTAAATCCCATCAAATATTAATCTTTCTTCTGTATCAACAAGTATAAATTGTATAGTTTTGCTCATAACATTTAAGTTGATGTTGCTTTTTTGAGTACAGTTCTGCAGATTTGTATGTAGATAAGCTTTTTTGATGCTTTTTCTTATGAGACAACATCTATGCAAAGTGTCTATAAACACACATATATCAAAAGTAGCTTCTTACTAATGCTCTCCAGCTGTTTATTAACATGCAGACGAAGGTATTTCTTCAACCTACCTATAATCTTAGTATTTAAGAAGCAGAGGCGAGAGGACCAGAAGTTCTATGCCAATCTGGACTATACCAGGAGACTTTCTTTTAAAGAAATGGATATTTATCTTATAATTAAATTTTCCCTGTTATCATTAACTGTCAGGAAGTTAAGAATGTTCTTATGTTTGTTACTCAAACCATAAAGCAACTTAATATATGAGCATAAATGAATTTTGTGTCTACAAAAATACCAAGTTTTCCTCATTTTGAATCATGGTTTGAACTGGTAGCATTTTTTTTTTGTCTTCAGTTAAGGGTGATGTGACATCTCACATATGGAGTTGAAATCTGTGCTTCGCTGCACTGAAACATTCTTTTCTACATCAGGTGCATGACAAGCACCAATTTTTATGCAGTTATGTGAAAACATCACTTAAAATAGCAGCTTTAACTTAGTGTTAGAAAATAAATCTTTTCGATCCTTTTCCAAATTTTATTATTCTAACTACTAAGCTAGAATAATTAATTCTATCTCTTGGGTACAATAAAGCAATTCAGCTTGTAATAAGTCTTGTTAGATTTGACGACCAAGTGCTTTTTGGGATACTTTTTAGCATTTGTGGTTCATTACCTGCTGAGTCATCAGCATGGAAACCAGAGGTTAATTTCCCTTCTACTAAATGAAGCAGATAATCAGCCATGGGAGAATGGCTCCTGCACTGTAAATAAGTCTTGACAAGCTGAGGGATAGCCCAGTGCATCACTCAATCCTGCTCATGCCATCTGTCCACGAATTAAGATGAAGTAAATATATTAATTTGTTAGATCTCAAAAGCTGTATTGACAAATCCATATGGACATTTTAAATGACCATGGATAACTGAAACAGTTTACTAATATCCCATTGAGTCATGGGTTATAGTCTTTGCAAACTTCCTTGTCAGCAAGCAACATGTGGAAAATATTTTTGACCAGATGTATAGCTAATGACAATCAAAGCAGGGGCTTTCCAAGGCATCACACAAAGGAATATTTAAAAGTCTAAGTTGGAAGTTACATTAACGGGATGGCATGATATATGCCTCTTGCTGAAAATGAGTTATACAGATAGATGAGTATGGTTGTTGTGATATTTCCAAAGAAATTGTTTTTCATGAAATATTCCTATCTCTCTCAAAGAAATGTATGTTATAAAGTAGAACTGGGAAATTACAAAGGTTACCTCCTTTCATGTAGAAATAACATGTCAGACAATACAGAGGAAAAGATCCAATTCATCTTTCTGCAGAAGAGAAATCAGCAGGCGGGTATTGAAAGCAAATGACAACAGTCATGACATTGTTCAGGGTACTTTCTATTTGTCTTGGATTAAAAATAAATTTATTTGTGAACGTTTACGCATTTGAAAAAACACACTGACAGAATGTATCTTAATCATGTTGTTATAAAATGTAACATTCTATAAAATGATTTCAATAGTATGTTTGTGCAATTCTTGTGCTTAGACTACACACAATCACATAAACACATACATGCACAGAAACACACATTTATTTCTAACAGTGAATACCTTTTTTTCTAGTTCTTGTATTTTAAATTTTGACTAGAAAAATTAAAGACAAGTAATAATTTCTTTGTTCTGAACAATAAGTAAAGCAAAGTATATCAAAAGCATTTTGTTTACTGTGTCCCATGCAAAATGTGTTTATGCATACAATGAAATGAGTGATAACACACTCAGACACCTATGTCTCTGGAATAGTGCTGATGATTAATACTGCATAGCAAATCATAGCCTTTTGGCTGGCTTATATAACTCATATCCTATACAAATACCTAAAATAACTTAAACCCTTGTTTATTGCTTCTACAATAATGACTTACAGAACATATATTATCACTCCCATTTTACAGGTATCTCATTGTAGACTTAAAGTGTTGTTTCTCATGTTGTACCTGCTGAAGGCAGTATTTAATATGAGTGAAATTGGAAGGACACCAACATCTGTTCTATTTCTTTAAGAATTTCAAGGAAATCCTGAAAATTTAACCTTTTTCATTCTTATTTTCATTTATCAAATTTACTTTTCAGATTGTTGGGGAGTTATGAACATTAGTGAGTAAGATGTGTTGATGTGGGACAAAATTTAACATATAAGGAATTCCTCAGGATCAAAATGAGAAACAGATACAAACAAAACAATGAAAATAAGATGAAGACTAGGAAGGCCGGGCTGTGGTGGCACACGCCTTTAATTTCAGCACTCGGGAGTCAGAGGCAGGCAGATCTCTGTGAGTTTCAGGCCAGCCTGGTCTAGAAGAACTAGTTCCAAGATAGGAACCAAAAAAAGCTACGGAGAAATCCTGTCTCGAAAAATCAAAACAAAAAAAAAAGGAGCCTTGTTATGCTCTATAATTTTTATTATTGTTAGCCATATATGCAGTTCCTCCATTGGAAGAGCCATTTGTAAAATTTAGCATAAAATCCTTTAAGGGATTTTTTGCTATAACATTAGCAAGATACAGGTGCATAAATAGTAGCAGTGATCTGGGGAAAGACCATTGTTTTTGGCCTTTGAATTTAGCAAAGGCAATTGTCCAGGAATCAATCTTAAAATTATCAATGAATCTACGGTTTAGTATAAGAAACATTGATCATAGACAATATTTTGTTAAACCATTATCCAGATTCTATCCTGTTTTTTTATATCAGACAAGCTACTGGATTAAATTAAGAGTTTAATATCTTAACTAGCAAAACTGAGAAGATTTAGCCATAAGCAGCATGTTTTATAAAGCTGTTGTATAATAAGTTTTACGGGTTGGGAAAAAGCCCTTTCTTCTTGTCTGGAGATGGAGTTATTGGTGCCAAAATTATATCATTATATCTCTTGTTTGAGGAACTCCTCACAGTCTTTTCATTAATGATAGACGCAGGGGCCCAATGACGGGAGTTAGTGTGGATCCTCTCCTGAATAGCACACCATACAGAGGTTGTAGAAACCGGCTCAACATGGCATGGTACAGGTATGAGGGTGCTCTCCACATGGCCTAAGACAGGGTGCCCTGTGATCTGCTTACTTTAATCCTGCTAGATGCCTTTTATTTGAGGAGCTCCAAGGAAGGGCGACTTATGGCAGGATAATCCCCCAAACTAAGGCAGGGCCCTGGGAACCCTAGGATGGGTAAGGGGAAAAAAAGCCTGGACCCCACTCGACCTAGGAGTCATCGAGCACCCCTCTGTTCTCAGGAGAGGTGGATTGCTTCACCACTCGAGAGGAGGGTCTCTCCTTGTCTCAGTCCCTTCTCCTTTGGTCTGACACCATGGATGACTCTGACTGGTGCTCTCCATGTGATAGCTGCCTGCCTTTGTATGGGAGGGGGGAGGGGATCTGTTGGGAGCTGTTTCCCCCTAGAGATCATTGCAGGAACCATCGCCCTGGGGAGACTGCGGGGAACCCCACACCCATGGTTGTGCTGGGAATGGTCCTGTTGCCCCACACCCAGTTGAAGCTGTTAATGGAGAAAAATAAAATAAAATAAAATAAAAAGACCAGAAAAAATGGAATGGAAAAGGAGAGCTCCATCAATTGAGCTCAAACCTAAATGCCAGAGTTCATAATTGTAACAGAAATAGAACTAAACACCAGAAATGATGCTAGACCACTCATATTGTTGAAATGAAGGGCTGACGTAGAGCTACTTTCTCTTCGTTGCTTTTGTTAACAACAATAATAAAATAAAATGAATATAAGATAAAACTTCAATTGCCCCATTATTTTTTTCTTCTTGAGACAGGGTTTCTCTGTAGTTTTGAACCCTGTCCTAAAACTAGCTCTTCTAAACCAGCCTGGTCTCAAACTCACAGCAATCCAGCTGCCTCTGTCTCCCCAGTGCTGGGATTAAAGGTATGTGCCACCACCACTGGCAATAGCCCCAATCTTATTAGGAAGAGAAGAAAAATCATTCTAAAACTCGTAGGTAAGCAAAGAAAATTAAGTTCTTAAAGATATTTTAAGGTTATATTGTGTGTGTGTGTGTGTTTACCTATGGAAACTAGATGTGATAATAAAATTACTTGTAACTAGAGTCACAGGCAGTTATGAGCTGTCCCCAATGTATGTGCGGAAAATTGAATCTTAGTTCCTCCAGATGTGCACCAAATGCTTTTAATATCTTACTCCTCTCTTTCATCCAAGGCAAAACATTATTCATAGTGAACCACAACTTCACTATTTGGTCTTGCTTTGTAGAAATTATCTAGAAACTTTAGCTTAATACACATGGCATGAGCAAACCTTCATCTGGTTGCAGTTGTAAAAATATTTAAAATCTCAATCCTGGTAGTGGGGTAGCAATAGTTTCAAAGCTTGGCCTGTGTTTCGAATCATTCCAGTCTTACCAGTAGCTAATAAAGGTAAATGCTAATGACACTAATATCAAAAAATTCACAAGTCTTGACACTTAGAAGATTAAATAACACAAGGCAATTTATAACTTTCTGTGCCTCGTGTGTTTTTGTTTTTAACTATCTGTAGAGCTTTAGGGGCCGCCAAGAAAGATTTATTCCTGTAATTTTCTTCAAACTGTTCATATATCTTTCTTAAGCCATAACAAGAGCCTACACTGAAGTCAGTTTTATGAACAAAGCCATATTCTTGTCATGCTACATTTTATTGCTAATATATAAAAGTTTAATGAAGTTACCTCATGATTTTTTTCTAAACTCCATGGTTTACTAGTTTTTATTGTATTTTTGTGGTTTTGCTGTGTTTTGTTTGATTTCTTCTTGAAACTGTTTCATCAAAATGATGTTCAGATGGAGAATTTGTTCTGGAATAAACAGTCTGAAATCAAATTTTAATCAGTTTTAGTCTATCAGATATTTATCAGAGAGTTCTCACTTAAGCCAACAATATCAACAATATTAAAATTCTAAGAAAACTATAAAAATTATTATTCCAAAGATGAGTTTCAGAAAAATATGTGATGGGTATATAAATTTTATCTCACAAGGGTATTATACAAGAACTTAAAACTAAAAACCTTAAGTTCATCAATAAAATATAATATGACATTTATGATTGTTTTCAGTAGTTCAAAATTGTCTATGGTATATTATTACATTTATAATCAAACAAAATATTATGTAAAATTAAATAGTTCCAATTTTTATTTATAAATCAAAATTTTATTGCTAATATTAACTTGCTTTAGCAACTCCATAACTTTGTATACATGGAAATAACTTGAGTTTTAATCGTATGTCTAGAAGTGTAGTGGGTCCTGTAAAGGCAAAGAACATATTTATATCATGTCATTAGGCTACTGTATTTTTCTAATTAGCATGCAGCTTTGTTTTACAACAGGATTTATTTCTCACAAGGATATAATCTCGAGTAGAAGGACTCAGTTATATGATACTTCTAATTTACTACCTTGAATCTCCTGCCCAACTCCTCTATATTGTGATATGTGCATATCAGCATGTCCTTAAGTATGCTAATGAGTCAATGTGATCAAAATGATTAGGGTAAAGCATCATGTAAAAAGACAATCACAATATTTGGTACACATTGAATATTTACATACTCATCAATATCAGTTGGTTACCAAGACATAATTTGATGATTCTATGCATTCTAAAGAAGTCAGAAAACTGAAGCCTTGTGATTTAGTATAGAAGTATAGTTTTTTTGAACAAAAATCACATCATTGACTCCCTACTACAGGCAACATTAGATGTGAAATTCTTGCATATAGATCTTATGTGTAGCAAGGCTAAATAATTGCTACCCTGGTATTTTAAGAAAGTTTGCTAAAGAGACCTCTGTGGGACTGGGCCCACACCAGGGACCTCTGTGGGAGCAGACCCAAGACAGGGACATCTGCGGGAACAGTCCTGAGCCAACAACCTCTGCCAGAGAAGGCCTGAGGTAGTGACCTCCACAGGAACAGGTAAAAGGGAGCTACTGCCAAAGGAGCAGGCCTAAGTCAGAGACCTCTGCAGGACTGACCCGAGCCAGGAAACAGGCTCAAGCCAGTGACCTCGGCTGGAGCAAGGCAAGCCAGTAACCTCCTCCAGAGCAGTACTGAGCCACCCAGCAACCTCAGCTAGAGCAAGCCCGAGCCAGTGACCACCACTGGAGTAGGCTCAAACCAGTGACCTCAGAGGAACCAGCCCTAGGCAAGCAACCTCTGGTAACAGGTCTGAACAGACCTCTGGAATTGCAGAGCAACCCCCAGGAGCACAGAATGACTTCTGGGAATACCTAGTGATCTCTGGAGTGACTGGAACCATGGCCTTGACTGCACCACTGAGGAGCAACCATCTGAGCCTCAGATCTAATGGCACCTGGAAGACTGATCAACAGAGACACAGCCCCAATTACACCAATCAGAGGAAAATATGGGTAGACAAGGTAAGAACACACTCAACACCACAAAGAACAACACGACACTAACAGAAACTAGTGGCTCTACAATAGAAAGACTTGAAGACGGCAATGAATATGAAGCAGAAGAAATAATTTAAAAGTCACTTTAGGAGAATGTTTGAGGCCCCAAAAGAGGAAATGAAAGATTCCCTCAAAGAAATGGAGGAAAAGACCAACAAAAATTGGAAGAAATGAACAGATCCCTTAAAGAAAAATCAAGAAAAAGCAATCAAACAGATTAAGGAAACAATTCAAGACTTTAAAATTGAAAAAGAGACAATAAAGAAAACACAATCCAAGTAAATGCTGGTAATAGAAAATAAGAGAAAACATTGAGGAACCACAAATGCAATCTTAGACAGGAGAATATAAGAAATGAAAGAGAGAATCTCAAGTGCTGAAGATATAATAGAGAAAATAGTCAAAGATACAATAGAGGAAATAGAAAAAAACAAAACAAAACAATTAAATCTAAGAAAAGCTTAACACAAAATATCCAGAAAATATGGGGCACCATGAAAAGACCAAAACCTAAGAATAATAGGGATAGAAGAAGAAGTTCAACTCAAAAGCACAGAAAATATATTCAAAAAATCATAGATAAAAACTTTCCCAACCTAAAAAAGGATATGCATATGAAGGTACAAGAAGCTACACTGGAACAAAAAAAAAAAAGTCCTCTTACCACATAATAATCAAAACACTAAACATACAGAATAAATAGAGAATATTAAGAGTTGCAAAGAAAAAAGGGCCAAAAAACATATTAAGGCAGATGCTTCAGAATTACACCTGACTTCTCAATGGAAACAATGAAAGCTAGAAGATCTTGGTTAAGTGTTATGCAAAAATTAAGAAACCATGAATGCCACCACAGATGGACAAAGCAAAATATTCTATAACAGAACCAGATTTAACCAGTACCTAGCCACAAACCCAGACCTAGACAAAGTACTAGAAAGAAAACTCCAACTCAAGGAAGTTAGCAACAGACAATAGATGATTTCACAGCAGCAAATCCCAAAGAAAAGAAAAACACTCACAATAACAACACCAACAACATAAACTAAAACAACAGGAACTATCAATCATTAGTTATTAATAGCCCTTAATTTAAATGGATACAACTCACCTATAAAAAGACACAGGCTAATAGATTGGATATAAAAAACAGAATCCGTCCTTCTGCTGCATACAAGAAACACACCTCAACCTCAAAGACAGGCATTGCCTCAGAGTAAAGGATTGAAAAAAATTTCCAATCAAATGAACCTAAAAAACAAGCTGTTGTAGCTATCCTAATATCTAACAAAATAGACTTCACACTAAAATCAATCAAAGGAGACAAAGAAGAACATTTCTTATTAGACACAGGAAAAATCTATCAAGAGGAAATCTCGAATACAGGGCACTCTCATATAAAAAAAAACACTATTAAAGCTGAAATCACACATTAAGTCCCACACACTAATAGTGGGAGACTTCAATTCCCCACTTTCACCACTGGAAAGATCTGCCAGACAGAAAATTAACAGAGAAATATGGGAACTAACCAATGCTATTAATAAAATGGACTTAATAGACATCTATAGAACATATTATCTGAACTAAAAAGAATATACCTTTTTTCTCAGCACTTCATGGAACCTTCTCAAAAATTGACTATATTCTTGATAACAAAGCAAAACTCAACAAATACAAAAAAAATGGAATAACCCCATGTATCTTATTGGATCACCGTGGCTTAAAATTAGAATTCAACAGCAACACTAATTTTAGAAATCCCACAAATTCATGAAAATTCAGCAATGATCACCTGAATCATCGGGGTAAAGGAAGAAGTTAAAGACATTCTAAAATTTAATTAAAATGACCACACATCATACCCAAATTTATGAAACACAATGAAAGTATTGTTAAGAGGAAGGTTCATTGCAGTAAATGACTACATAAAGAAGCTAAAAAAAAATCCCACACTCGTGAGTTAACAGAACACCTGAAAACTCTAGATCAAAAAAGAATCAGATTCACCCAGGAGGACTAGATGGCAGGAAATAATCAAATTGAGAGCTGAAATCAACAAAATAGAAATGAAGCAAACAATAAAAAAAAAATCAATGAGACAAAAAGTTGGTTTTTCTAGAAAATCAACAAAATAGACAAACTTTTGTCCAAACTAACCAAAGGGCAGAGAGAGAATATCCAGATTAACAAAATCAGAAATGAAAAGGGGGACATAACAACAGACATGGAGAAAATCCAGATAATCATACAGTATTAGGTCATATTTTGAAAACATGTACTCCACAAAAATGGAAAACTTAAAGGAAATGGACAACTTTCTGGATAAATATCACTTACCAAAATTAAATCAAGACCAGATAAACAAATTAAGTTGACCTATAATTCCTACAGAAATACAAACAGTCATCAAAAGTCTGCCAAGCAAAATTAGCCCAGGATCAGATGGTTTCAGTGAAGAATTCTACAAGATTCTCAAAGAACAACTAACACCAATACTTCTTAAATTGTTCCACACAATAGAAATAGAAGGAACCTTGACAAACTCTTTTGATGAGGCAACAATTACCCTGATACTGAAACACACAAAGACAATACTAACAGTAAGAATTACAGACCAATCTCACTTATGAACATTGATGCAAACATACTCAATATATTGGCAAGTCAAATCCAAGAACACATCGGAAAAATCTTCCACCATAATCATGTTGGCTTCAACCTGGAGATGCAGAGATGGTTCACGATACAAAAATCTGTCAATGTAATTCATCATGTAAACAAGTAGAAAAAAATCCCACAGGATCATTTCACTAGATGATGAAAAGCCTTCAACAAAATACAACATCTCTTCATGATAAAGGTCTTGGAGAGAACAGGGATACAAGAAACATACCTAAAAATAATAAAGGCAATATACAGCAAGTCAACAGCCAACATCAAACTGAATGGAGAGAAACTAAAAGATCGCATTGAAAGCAGGAACAAGACAAGGTTGTTCACTAAGCTAGAGCAGTAAGACAACATAAAGAGATCAAAGGGATACAAATAAGAAGAGAAGAAGTCAAACTCTCACTATTTGCTGATGATATGATAGTTTACATATATCCCCTTATTCTACCAAGGAACTTCTACAGTTTATAAACAGCTTCAGTAATGTAGCAGGATACAAGAATACCTCAAAAAAGTTGGCACTCCTCCTTTACACAGATAATAACTGGATTGAGAAAAAAAAATCAGTGAAGCATCACCCTTCACAAAAGCCACAAATAGCATAAAATATCTTGGATTAACTCCAAACAAGTGGAAGACCTCTATGACAAGAACCTTAAATCTTTGAAGACATAAGTTGAAGAAGACACCAGAAAAATGGAAAAATCTCCTATGCTCTTGGGTAGGTAGAATTTTAACATAGTAAAATGACAATCTTAACAAAAGCAATCTACTGATTCAATGA
This sequence comes from Microtus agrestis, assembly GCA_902806775.1. Taxonomy (NCBI): domain Eukaryota; kingdom Metazoa; phylum Chordata; class Mammalia; order Rodentia; family Cricetidae; genus Microtus; species Microtus agrestis. Next base: position 6,103 of record CADCXT010003906.1, on the reverse strand, counting down.
AATGTCCATCAAATACCAACAAAATTCTTTCCAGACCTAAAAAGAACAATACTCACCTTCATATTGAAAAACAAAGCAAAGCAAAAATAAAAACTAAAAAAACAGATAGGCAAAACAGTCCTGTACAATAAAGGAACTTCCAAAGCATTACAATCCCTGAATTCAAACACTACTATAGTACTGAAAAGAGCCTAGTATTGACATAAGAACAGACAGGATCTATAAAACATCATGAAGGTAACCCAGGCCCAGAAAAACAAATACAATATTTATTTACTCATATTTTTTTAGACATAAAGCCAAGCAAAACCAGCCCAAATTCATATAATCTCAGAGAACCTAGACAAGAAAGAGGACTCTAAGAGACATACATGTATCTAATCTACATGGAAAATAGAAAAATACAAGATTTCCTGAGTAAATTGTGACCATGGGAATCATGGGAGAGGGCAGATTAGGAGGGGAAAGAAAGGGAGTGGAGTGGAGAAAAATATATAGCTCAATAATAACAATTCTTTTTTAAAAAAGAAGCTTGTTGATCGCAGTTTCAAAGCTTGGCGTTGTTATTGATAGTTTGATTTACATCATCATCTAATTCTGGTGTTATGTTGTGTTCTATTCTTTCCTATAACACTATAGCCTATTGATTGGATAATTACTATAATAAAAGTTATTTTATTTAAATTCTGCCACTCATTTGAGAGTTCTTCATGCTATCAAAGACTACTATAAATGCCCTCAACTTTCATGCACATTTAGCTCATTATGAACTCATTCATTTAATGTGTCTATTGAGACTATTGTGTTCAATAATGGAATTAGGAAGATTGTGAAATGAATTCCACGCCTTTGATAATTTTATTTTACTAAAATCAAGAATATTTTATTACTTTATATAATTGCCTCTTGTTCCTAGAACACCATGGATATTGTGAATGATGACTACATTGGTTGACAGAAATGCTTAGAACATCTTACACATGACAAATACTTAATAAATCCATAGCTCCATAGTGCTGAGGAATTTATGTGCCAGACGTAATTCCCAATGAAAATGAAATTCAGCATGTGGAACACTCCATCAAATAACCATTTCTCAGAAATCTAAACTGAGAAACGAAAACATTAAGGCACTTTGTTGACGCTGCTCATTAATGGAAAAGATGCATTTATCTTGAATTCAAGGTACTGCATGTTTCTAATGTGAAATGCTTTCACCGCTGTGCTACTTTTCCTAGAAAAGTGTCTGCTCTGGTTCTTGTAGTATGAGTAGTAGTTCATGGAAGCCACTAACTTAAATTCATTAGTGAGATATTATTTCAATAGCAAAAGAGTTGAAAGGAAGATAGCATTATAGAGGATATAAATAAAAATGCTTCTAATCTTGAGGAAGCATCTATATGGATATGTTTCTGGGTGAGTAAACTCACTTGTAAAATGTGAAAACGTTACAAAAATAGCTTAAATACTGAAGAAGTTTTCTAATTTAAGTTGTCATTAGGTCATCTGGTGATATGCTGTAGAAAAACTTAAACATTTATAATTGTACAGACTGAAAAGTATAATGTATCAGACCTTATCAATAATAATGTATGTCCCAGATGATCGATCCTATGTTTCAGAGCATCTCTGTTGCAGTTTTGTCTGAATTCTATATCCACAACTGCCTTAAGACTGCTAGCTGAGGTGATCCAGCCAAACAGAATACTTTGCTTAGGACTTGACCATGATCATAAATTTTCTTTGGGTCCCTATAAGATTATCAGTGTCCCAAATCAACAGGAAGTATCTTACAAAACTATGCCCACATTCCACAAAATAAATTGATTATGGATGTTTGTCTTTATTTAGAGTATTGGTTACATTTGTTATGGATAATGATCAGGAGAAAAGCTAAACAAGGGAGATTAGACTCAGAGTTCTGGTTTTGAAAAGAAAAAGGGGAAAATGATGTGGGATAATGCTCTTGTATACTGTAAAAATTTCTCACTCTTATTGATTTGATAAAATGCGGATTAGCCAGTAGCCAGGCAGCAAGTATAGGCAGGGTGACCAGACTAAGAGAATTCTGGGAAGAGGAAAGGCAGAGAGTCTGTCATCAGTCAGATGCAATTGGAGCAAGATGAGAATGCCTCACTGAGAAAAGGGACCATGCCACATGGCTAAATAGAAACAGGAATTATGGCTTAATTTAATTAAGAGCTAGTTAATAATAAACCTGAGATAATAGGCCAAACAGTTTATAATTAATATAAGCCTCTGTATGATTCTTTGGGACTGAACAGCTGTGGGACTGGGTGGGACAGAAGCTTCCATCTATAGGGGTGACTTGTGAATCCTGAGAATAAGTAGATAAACTCAAAACCTTTGGATTTATATTTGTTTGTGAGAAAGTTTAATACAGAAGTATCCAAGAATATAGAAAAAAATAGTACAGAAACAGACTAACCACAGAACCACCTTAAAACATCTAAGAAAAACAGTAATTAATAATTGTATTTTTTCCAACATTTTACTTACATACAAATAAAACTCCATGTAGAAAGATGCAATATAATTTGCATCCTATTCTAAGAGTGCCATCCTTGTATATAAAGGAGGAATTAAACAGAATAGAAACAAAAAACACAAATGAATAAATTAGCAAAAACAAAAATTACATTTTTGGAAACACAAAAAGTTAACAAGTCAACCACAAGTTGGATAAAATGCCATTTTCCTAAGATTCTTCCCATTACCAGGTATCAAAGATAGCATCACTTGTCAAAATCAATTTTAGCCTTGTATTGTTCCTTTCAGGATAATTCGCAAACATGAAATACATAGTCTGGTCTTCTAAGATGTTAAATGTTTTTAATTATATCATTTTCTGCTCATATTACTTCATATCACTGATTTCTGTAGGCCCCTTTATCAATTCAAGGACCTTAAATTTTTCAACGAAGGATTGTGGTGCCTGGTGTTTTATTACACAAGTGAGTTCAGCCTCCTGACATCCTTCTGTATGATGTCCTCAGATTATTATAGGTCTGAAGTGATTTCTTCCTCCCTGTGGTACAATGGTAAAAATTATTGCTCCAGTGAAATAACATTCCTGTGTTAAAACAGTTAGACAAACTGATCTCCCGGTAACTCACAGAAAAATGAGGCCACAAATCAACTAGTATAGGGCCTGTGAGTTTGTGTTACTTATTCAATCAAGCTATAAAATAGAAGGAGTTGAATTTATTTAGCTGTAAATAACATGTTGATAGCAGTTGATCATCTACAATAATTTTCTTACACTGATGCAACACATACCTGATGTGATCCTTCTCTGGTGTTTGTATTCTGATATTAGCATTTTAAAATGTTTCTTCCATTTTAAATCAAATATAGCCGTGTCTTCAAATACTTGCAGAGGGACCTACAAGGCAGGGGTCAAGTTACTTCTCAGAAATCGATCACTTCTAATTGCTCAAGGTTGTATTTTTGGCACTAAGGGTTGAAAAACTGACCCAAAAATTCCAGCATTTCTGAGAGACAGGGGTGAAGAGGGAGCATGGGAGAAAGGGGTAAGAGCAATGGAGAAAGAATATATCTCTGAAAATATAGAATAAATTACTTAAAATTGGAAAACACATTAAACATGGTAACTTATAATATTTAAAACAAACCAAAAACAAAATAGTGAGGTCCAATTTTAAACCTTATATATTTAGAGATATTAAGTTTAAAAATTAATATAAAATATAAATGTGATAAATGTGAGAAAGATTAGTCAAATTAGTCAAAGCAAGAAGAGGATACTGAAAATAAATGACAAACAATAATGGGATATAATATTGGTCACCCACTCTATAAATTTTAAAAGATTTATTCTAGTTTGTTTGTATTCTTTGTTTTTGAGAGAAGGACTTTTCTTTGTAGCCCTGGAATTCTCTCTGTAGACAAGGCTGGTCTTGAACTCACAGAGATCCACCTGCTCTTGTCTCCCAAATGCTGGGATTAAAGGTGTGTGCCACTACTGTCTGGCTTAGTTTTTTGTTTTGCTTTAAATCTCTATGCCTGTGTAAGCATGTACTAAATGTGTGCAGATACCAATGGAGACCAGAAGAGTGTCCCCTATAACTAGATGACATGCAGTTGTGAAACACCTAATATGGATGCTGGACCCCAAACTGGAGTCCTCCGGAAGAGTAGTAAGTACTGTCGCTGTCTGACCTATTCTCCAGCCCCATCACAACATTCAAGGATTTCTTTAGTTGACATATCTGCAGAATTTGAGATGAATACATGAAAAGGCCATATAGCAAAAACAAGCATAAGAATGGAACCTAAGAGTATATTTTTCATTATGCTTAAATTTTTAATTCAGTTTTAATACATAGATCCTGTTTATACCTTGTTTTCACCTTCCCTCTAACCTCCTACTTTTCCCTCCCATGACTGACTTCTTTAACTTTTAACACACTCACACTCATAAATACAAATAACCTGCTTGGCTTATATAGTGTTGCCTATATGCTGAACATATATGACCTCTGTACTGACCACTATGTAATTAATAACCAATTAGGGGGTTTTTCCCTCAGAAGATCATTTCTCTCCACTTCCCAGTCCCATAAAAGTCTTTAACAGCTTCTATATGGTTAGAAATCTCATCACTTGTAAAATTTTGATTGTTACTAAAATATATTACTGAACTCTAGTCATTGTTAAGTTGTTCAGATGATTAGAGAATAGTCACATGGTGAGAACTGCACTCTGAGAGTTGGAGGAGCAACCCTCTTAGGGCATTGGGTAGCTAAGCACTGAGCAAGGTTAATTTCCTAATAGATCCCCTGTGAGCTTCCCCCAATGCTCTTAAAATAAAAATAAAACAAATTAGCACATACAGACCCCTTTCTACTTTAAAATGAAGAATACTTGCTGTTGGAGTTAGACATTGGGGCTTTTAAAGATAGACATCTATCAGACCCTAGCCACCACTGCTACAGCAACAGGCAAGACTGGAACTGAAGGATTGCCGAAGGATGACTTGGACACAAGTCAGAAGCATAGCCACCATAGTTGTCCCCATGGCCATGGCCAAAGCAGGGTTTCTAGGGACATTATTGCCACTTGGAGTTCAACTAGGCAGTGGCAGCCACATATTCAACTCCTATCAATTTTGCAAGAGCTGTCAATAAAAGCAGCCCTCGTATCATGTCTTTATTGAACTGTCATCAACATTATCGTAGCTGCTTTAGGCTCCCTATAGTCACTCTGAGAAGTGCAAACCAGCCACTGATGTGGGAGAATTTTAATTTAGCCTGGTGTGCCAACAAGAAGTCACCACTCCAACCACAGGAATCCCCACAACTGTCATGACAGTGATTGACTTCTGTTACTGCTGCTCCGGGCACAGGTCAGTTAATGACCTACAGGGACAATGACTTTAAAGTTCAGATGACCCTCAAGTTCTTCTGACCTGCTTTCTTTTGTCCCCAGTTGTGTTGGGAGAAGTACCATCCTACCAGACCTCAGCCACTATAAGCCACACTCTCATTTTCATCCTGTCAGCCCTGAAGATTTTCTCCTGTGGTCTTACCACTTCTTACCCCCAGTCAATGGGCATCATTAGGCCACATTTCAACCTCCCCAAATGGTTTTGCTGTTTGTTTGTGATCTTTGTCACAGGCAAAGTAGGGTGAGCTACTTGCAAGGGAGAGAGAGAGAGAGAGAGAGAGAGGGAGGGAGGGAGGGAGGGAGGAGGAGAGAGAGAGAGAGAGAGAGAGAGAGAGAGAGAGAGAGAGAGAGAGAGAGAGAGAGAGAGATTTCTGGGGTTTCCAATATCAGGTGAGGCAGGAGGCAACTACCAGAGGATGATGTAAGTGTTCCAGAGAGCTACCAAGAGTGGAGAATCTGGAGACTAAAGGACAGGGAAGTGGTGAGAGGCTTCTGAGGAGACTGCAGAAAGAAGGCTGTGGAAGCTGAGAGCAGAAGGAGGAGGTGCCAGCGAATAGCCAGGCTTGGGTAAGGGGGCAGCTGTAAAGCTCTGCCACTAGAAGTTCCAGATGCCACTCAGCATCCAGAATACCTAAAGTCCAAGGCCTGACACCCAACGCTCATGATTTCAGAG